>VXBW01002433.1:101324-170953 GCA_013400375.1 Thinocorus orbignyianus | reverse complement strand
GAGGGGGGCCTTGGGATGCAGCAGCCCCTGTGGGCACTGCTGGGTCTTGCATGCCAACACCTTGTCTCCAGCCAGTGCTTGCATTCTGTCACGCACATCGAGCTGCAGTGCCCAGTTTGGCTGGAGCAGGTGTAGTTCATTTGCAATTATAATCACAGCTTCTGTTTTTTGCAAATCTGTAAGCAAATAACAAGGGTATTGTATTCAAAGCTTCATAACCTCCGTGTTTTCTCCTGAAATGCGTTCTCCTCTTTGGGCTGCTTTTCCTCCTTTATAAGGAGGGGGTTTCATGTGCGTAGGGCAATGGTGTTAATATCTGCTTAGGTTTTTATCCTTTTATCAAGAGTCTAATGAGAGCCAATTTGTGTATGTGAGTATTTATTTAAAATCTGGGCATCTTTGTACTAAGAGAAAGACAATGCAGCTTGATTAACTTCAATTGCTGTAAGTAAGAGTGCACCTATTCACAGATACACCTCAACACTCTGGTGCTGGCTCTGAGTTCGCTCGTAAAGCCACCACTTGTACTTCTTATCTTGCATTAACCTCTCTGTTATCTGCTCTCCTGAGCTTATACTGGATTTGCGTTAAGCCTTTCCGTTAAACTTGGGACTTTGTGTGGTATTCCTGGTTGCGGCTTCCTGTGTAAAGCAAAAACAAGACTAGGGTTAATAAAAGTGCCAGCTCACTTCTTTAAAAAGAAAATAAAATCTTTATAAGTAGCCTTTTCATAGAGAGGTGCATCTGAACAAAGGCACTGGCTCTGATCACACTTGAATTTTTAAGAAGGGTTTGACTTATGTCCAAACATCCCAGATTGGACTGATTGCTATTTGTTTATGTAAAAAAAGAAGGCATTTCTTTTGTCAAAGGATCCTAAAAGCTTGTTCCAAACTCAAAATAGTCAAGGGAAACGCTGCCCACTGCTGAAAAGTTGCCACTGCTTGGGGTGAGGTTTAGCAGGATCTAATAATGCATGGGGATGGTGCAGTCTGATACTGGGAACCCCAACACAATTCCTACTTGTTTGGGGGTGGTGGTGGTGGTTTAGGAGGTCAAATGTGATTTCCCAGTTGGAGCGTGGCTGGGAAAGGGTGATTAATTCCCCCAGTCCTTCAACAAAGCCTGTGGGAATTTTAACAACCTCAGCAACAAGCACCCTCAGTTTTGTGCATCACTCGGAGAAGCAGAGCTCCACCTGCCCAGTCCTGCTGTGACACTGGCAGTGCTGGGATTTGGGACCGGTTTGGCGGTGAGGAGGGACAGGGGGGTGTGGCGTGGGCAAAAGTGCCATCTGCAGAGCTCCCATCCGTGTCCTACAGCACAGACGGGCTTCCAAAAGGTAACCAGGCAGGTATGACCGCTCCGACCTTGCTCACGCTGGGGGTTAGCAAGAGGTTGCAGAAGTTGTACAGACTGTTGGGGGTTTTGCTTCTCCGTCTTTTGATTCTTCCTATTTTAATTGTGTGAAAGCATAAATTTTTCTGCTGCAAAACTGGATCCAAGTCTTTCGGCAAGGCTGGCCTCACACAAAAGCCACAGAATTCTAAGTGCTGCGCTGTGTGATTATTTTTTGCTTTTGCTCTGTTTTTATAAACAAAACTCAGGCAACTGTTTGAAATAGGGTTTTGCTAAATGTTTAGGCAATTGCTGAGGACATTGGTGTGGCAGGGAGGTTGGAACTTGATGATCTTTAAGGTCCCTTCTGACTCTAACCGTTCTATGATTCTATGATTTTATGTCCTCACCTAATTTATGGGTTACTGCTGTTTTTTTCTGTCTCTGAACAGTACCTTCTTTCTGGCCATAGTTGCTCACCTTCTACTGTGTTAGAAGGATCTTGAACATGCTGCTGAGCAAGAATAATGACGCTCTTGTTGTCCCCGTGGCATTTGCCAGTTGTCATAAATGCCAAGAGTCAGCTCAGCCCAGACGTAGTCCATCTACGTGGACTAAACCAGTCAATTCTAGTGAATCTGTCTTGTAAGCCAGAAGGCCAACATAAAAGAGTAATACACCTCAAAAGCAGGAGATAGATAGTAAAGTTTTTTCTGATTTTTAGCAAGAAAGACATGTTGGGGAGAATCCAGTGAAAACAATGGATTAGCTCCATAACAGTCCTGGCTTCGACAGGCTGACACCTCTCAGCAAGGCGCTGTTTAAATTCATTGTGATACCGCCAGGCTTTTGATGGAAGGAGGATGAGAGATGGGCAGAGCTGTCTTCAAGGCATGCTTCGATCAAAAGTTCAAGTCTGGCATGGGAGAACAAGTTTTATTTTTATTTTTCTATTTTTCTGAAGTTAAATAAACCTTGATGTGCAGAATAACCCCTGAATAATAATAATAAACTGAAGGACATCCAAAGAACTGCTGCTGGTTTTATTTTTCATTAAGCACACTGTCATTTCTAATGTTCATCTGATTTATCTGTGTCTGGTTAACCATTCAGATGCCCTTTTTCTGACCTGATAAATATCACATTAAAATTTTATGGCAGTAATTTATAGAGGATTATTCCAGCTCTGAATGTAAAGTTTTGGAGCGCCATTCTTCTTGGGGATGGTGGATCTTTGTTGGGTGTTCCCAAGGTATATGGTAGAGTTACAAATTAAAGGGTTAAGGCCTTGGCACTTGGCATTTTGAGCAGCAAAAGGAAGTTGTGCAGGAGCTCTGGGGAAGGTCAGTGAGAGTATAGGACCTTTTTGAGCAATCCGGTTCTGTTGGGATATTTTTCCTCCTTCCTTTATTCTAGGTTTGATCCGGAGTGTAGAAGTTTGAGTGGAAGTCCATAGAGTTTGGATACTTTCCATTAGGAATGTTCGATGAGCAGAAATGCACTGCGGTTTGGGTCCGGTTAAATGGCCTAGATATTTTGTCTTTTTTAATGAGTCACAGGATTTAAAAAGCTCTTTGCCTGGAGAATCATCAGCAGACCTGTGCTGTACTCGGAATGTCTCTGTGCTGCTCAAACACAGATGTGGAGGGAGCAGTAGCAGCACTGCAATAGAAATGGCATTTCAAAAGGAGGGAGAACACTTTAGTATGCTTGCCTGTTTGTATCCGGTAATAACTTTTCTTGACCATGCATTGAAAAGTATTAATCCATTGACTTTACCAATAAAACAAAGGGCCAGTTTCAGGACACACATCCCAGTGTGCTCTCATCTATTCTTGTTGCCTCCTTTTTCTTGCTGGGAGGAGAAGTGGTGTGGGTGGTGTTTTATTCCCTTCTTTCAAGTCATCTTTCTAAGGATATTTATTTGACTGCTCAATGCTACTGAGGGCTAAAGAGGTTAATGTATTTATGCTGGCAGAGTCCCTTTTTTGAAGCCTGTGTGTTTCTTCACAAGTCTGTATTTTGAAGTTTATTGCATTTGCTGTGTTCACTTCACATATAAAGACGGGGAGAAGGACTGGCGTTGGGTAATGGAGTGAGAGCCAGAGGTCGAGTTTGATCTTCCTCTAAGTGCTGGACTCCTTGATCTCCCCAGAGCAGGGAACAAGCTGTCACTCTTCACTGTCTTTGCAGAAATTGATGCAAAAGTGAGTGACCACATGAATGGAGCCGTCTATGGATTTCTTCTTAAAGTGCCTTTGTCCAAAAATGTTGTTTCCTTGAAATGGAGATTATTCATGGGAATGCACCGGTTTAAGCAGGCTTCTGGATCAGGAAAATGAAGTCAACATTTTTGAAATTGTTCAAACTCTTTTTTTCTTGCCATTTTTAAATTAGAAAAAAAAAAAAAAAAGAAGAAAAAAAAGCATGCCATAGTTCAGAGAGATTTAGTATGTAGGAGTTTAGAAAGCAGTTGCACTTACTGTAGCAAAAAGTGTGCTTGCAGCAGCGTGTTTCTGCATACAAAAAAAAAATAGAACTGTGCAGCACCTCAAAGCCAAATTAAGATCAAATCTGTAGGCTCAGTAACAACCAGAAATGCTGCATTTCCTTGTCTCTCCCAGATTTAAATATTTATTCATGTGAAGAAAATGATTAATGACTTAGCATCATTTAAAACCTGTATCTTTTTAACAATTAATGGGATTTGACTGCATTCTTGAGCATCATCTGAACTTCAGATTTTGGGGAAAATCATTCCAAGAGTGAATGTGAAAAATTTGATACAAAAAACCCCCCAAAAACCAAAGACGTGAAGAAGACGTGCAGCGAAAAGCATGTGCTGTGCTGTTGGATTGTGTGGAGCCGTGTCTCAGAGGTACTGCAGAAGGAAGCTTTGGTCTTGGAGCTGCCAGTTTTCTTACTATCCCCAAAGCATCTTGTTTGACAGTAAGGAATTTACTGCGGCAGCTGGGAGTTGAAGTATCTCCTGCGTTTTTATATGATTTGGGGCATCTTTCCACAGAAGTCAAAGCTGATGCATCTGCTTCCTGCTGAGCCCTGTGTGCTTCTGAGCGGGATGACCTTATTTTCTTAAATACCATACTGGCACTTGAGTATTATATAGTTTTATGTTATCGGTTTTGGTTTAAGGAGAATGCTACCTAGCCAAATACTTCTGACCGCCTCCTCATTGCATCCACCATCTTCCTTTAAACTCTCAAAAAATGGGATTCATTTATTTATTTTTAGTCTAGCAAAATAATTTTCTCATGGCTTTCTTTTCCGTTTCTAAACTGGGTGAAACCGCAGTGTTAAGCCATCCTCTTCCCAGTCATATATAGGAAGTGAGCGGGAGCCAAGGTACATATTTTATGTTAGTCAAAAGAGATAAGTGTCAGGATTTCAAAGTAAATTCCACCCTGCAATTTCCAGCACTGAAATCTCCTCTGTACCTTGGCTCTTGTGCCTTGATTCAGAATAGTTGGCGCTTTTATTGCCACTCTCTTGTATTTTCATAGTCTTTTGTAGGGGGGGGATGCCTGCATGCATGACAAAATTATCTGTCCGAGTCATAATCCTCTAGGAAAACCCTGGAGTGGTGGGAAGACTGCAGGTAGCGAGGCCAGAGAGCGTGCCAGCGTTTGAGCCATAGGTTTGCTGGACGGGAGAGGAAGAGGAAGGCGCATGATGCTGTGCTTTATTGTCTTGGAAAGAACAAAAGTGACTCCTGTCCTTGCTCGGCAGAAGGCTCAGTGCCTGGAGGAGGTGGTCCCTTCCCAGGGGTAGGTACCTGTCACCGGGAGGGGATGGGCTGCCTTATCCGTGACCAGGGAGATGAGTCCAGTGCAGTGATCCCACTTGCCTGGTGCATGTTAACCACATCTTCCAGGACCTGTTTCCCTTGACATCAGACAGGAATATGACTTTCACCAAGGTGCTTCCAGACCTTTATGTAAAGCTGCTACATAAGAGAGAGAGTTGCTACTCAGTTAAGGCACAGTGCCTAAAATAACAGTGTTTTAGTACTGGGATTTTGATTTCTATCCTATGCTTGCAGGCTATTAGGTGATTAAACCAGCATTAAAGCTGGACTAAACGGCTCTGGGTTTTAGTGGAGCCGGTAGCTGAGGTGTGGAGGTTTATGAGGTTACTTCTTGATTTACCATTTATGATGGACCTTTATCAGGGAGGAGATATGGGGTGATTTTCTGGTTTGTTTCATGTTTGTCTGAGCCACGTTAGGTGGTGCCCGATCCAGCAACAAATCCCAGGCTCTGCTGGAAGACCTGTGGGATGGAGCCCTTGGCTTCTGCGAGTAGGAAGGCTGTGGAATCCCGAGTGGCAGGCTGTGGTTTTATCCGTGCAGACTGAGCCTCTCAACAACTATTGCTCAACCTCCCTGGAGCTGGCTTGGGGCTGGCCGCCTCGCTGCGTGGGCAGGCTGGGCTCCGACCTGCCTGCCCAAGCCCATGCAGGGATGGCTTCCAGGGATGGGTGGGAAACAGCAAAAGCAGGAATAGGTCCTGCAGCTCCAGCCTGTCACCACCCAGCTGCCTGCCTTCTGCGGATACAGACTTTTTCCTCCTTGCAAAAGGGCTTTTTGGACTCTCTTTTTTTTTCCCCTCGCTTCCCCTTGGGGCTAGGGCAGGATGACTGCGCTTGCAGATCTGCCTGGGAGCCGAGCAGCCGGTACCAAGGGGAAAAGTCATCCTGCAAATCTCCAAAAATAGGGTGGTACATTTATGTGGGAGAGGTGAAAGGAGAGAGCAAAGATGATCCCCCCCCCCAAAAAAAAAATAAAAAGAGTGAGGTAGGGGGGCGAATAAACAAGCTGTACAGTAAATAAGCGATGAGCAATCTGGGTGCAGGGTGGGGAGGAAACGTCAGGAGGGGTCCTCTGGGGGAAAGGAGCAATGGGGAAAGGTGAAGGATGAGGGGTAGAAACCGAAATCATTCTCCTCCCTTGTTTGGGATTGCTGAGGTAATGCTGTTATTTTGGAGCCAGGGAGCTGGAGTGTGGGGCAGAGCTCGGTTCCCCCGTGTGATGTCTCTGCTCGGCCTCGCAGCTGCAGGAGGAAGCTGTCAGTGATGGGAGCGATGGGCTGCTGGAGCCGTGGGACAGCCCTGTGTTAGTGCCAATTGTCACAGGGGCAAACGCTGCTGAGACCTTTTTTTTTTTCCTCCTTTTTATTCTTTTGAGTGCAGTTTGGTAAACATGAGGGCCAAATTCCGGGGGTAAATCTGGAATAGTGTCAGTGTGGTTGTATCTGCCCAGCCGTGCTGGGTGTCTCGCTTGGAGGAAAGCATGGCATGGAGCTGGCACGCTGGGCATTCCTGGAGGGATGGGGAAGGAGATGCTGAGGAGGCATCAGAGGGGCTAACACAGAGCTGTAGCTCTTCTCACCTATTTAGCATTTTGCTAAGCACTAAAATGCCATTTTTTTCTTCTGTATTTAGCTGATAAATATATTGCGTTCTCATTTACGTGACTGACTACTTAATATGACTTCTGGCTTATTCAGCTTTTAAAGCAGATGTACCTGATAGCTAATGGCCAGGGAGGGTATGAGAATTCTTTAAAATCAAGATTTGATGCTTTAGATTAAACCTTAAATTTGAGCTTCAGACAATCCAGCCGTAAGAGTTGGTGTTTACTCAGAAATATGTGTACCTTCATCTCAAAGCTTCGACAGGAGGTTAACCCGGTGCCCTGGCTCTGTCTGGGAATTGCCCAGTTGATCCCAGTGCTCAGCAGTTCCAAATACTGGCAACTGAGCCAGGGCCAGGAGTGGCCACAAAGCCCTGACATTGCCCAGCTCTGCCTGAGGCAGGGGCTGGCTTGGAGCAGCATCGCTCCACGCTGATTTCCACACTCGTGCATATCTGCGGGCACAGCACAGAGATCTTTGTCCTAAAAGGCTCCAGGATTTACAGCTGTGTTGGTTGTGGAGCCCTTGGGAAGGGAGTTGGAGGGCTTTCAGCGTTAAGAGCTGTCTTGCCTGTGTCCTTGCTGCGGAGTGGGTGAGGTTCAGTCTCAAGTGTCATTTGGGCTTTAAAATTTACTCCCAGATCGAGGAGTGAAGCAGAGCTCAGAGCAAAGATAAATCCCCATCCCTTGGGATTTCTCGAGGGCTGCTGGGTGTTGGGATCAGTGCTGCAGCTCCTTCTCTGTCGTGGTACAGCACAGCTCATCTTATAAAATCCTCGCTCGTGTTTTGCGGTGTTGGGTCAGCCCGACAGTGTAGCCCAGACACTGATGTTACTTATTTATTTATTTTGAAAAGAAAGCAGCTTGATGCATATATTTCGATCTACAGGAACATAGAGAGCTCTGGGATCCGTGCAGTGAAAATGGTTTATAGATAGTTAAGCAGGGGAATTTGGCCAAGACTTTCTGGCACACAGCTTGGACAGTTATAATAATTTATTATAATATTTTCCCATCTGTTTGTTATTATTAAATATGAAGTACTGATGTTGCACAATCTTACCTTTTGGATTTATGTGCAGAAGAAATCGGTGTACGTTTTTATTGAATACCTTTTAACTCTAACTTATGGTTACCAACAACATTTTGAACTTCTCCTTTGTGAATTTAAAGTAAAATTAAATTTAAAAACTCCTGACACATGCCACTCTTTAAGGGTCAGCACTTTATCTTTGGAAAATTATCCTGTACATGAATATCTTTCTCAAGTGTTTTATTTCACTTCTAAATCCTGGGTTCCCGGCAGCTTCTTTTCCTGCTGGGGTTGTATGTGAAAGAGTCGGTTCTGCAATTGTTTCCCTGGCTGTGCACACGTGGAAGGCAAAATAGCCTGTGTTTATACCAGGACCACGTATAAAGCTGCTGTGAACTAGAAGGTTCACGTGATTGCCAAAAGATAACTCCTGCTGCCGCTCTCTCTGCAGAGGCATCAGTTGGAAGGGCATCTGGGCTCTTCTTTTGAAACGAAGCACTTTTTCACTCCTTTCAGTCCAGAGGCTTGCTATGTGCTGTTGTCTTTATTTCCACATTGCTAGATAATTTAAAAAATGTTTTATCTTTGATATCTGTACTTATCCTCCCATGTAGTCGTTTAGAGTGGGACATAGTGTCATGCTGAAAAGGTATTGATCTCTTTTAAACTATTTTCTAGACCAACTGAGCAACGCTGTGTTTATTAGAAGAGTAATTTTTTGTTTAAAAGTTTACTGCACACGGTAACGTTAAAAATTGGCTGTTTTATAGAGTAATTATTTTAACAAATAACATGGATATTTTAGAGTTGCACTTGGTTTCCTTGCCATGTTTCAAATGATTTTTAAATAAAACATTTTTTTTTTTCTCCCTTCCATCCAGAGCTTTATTGGTGTGAGCATAGTGTGGCCTCAGGTGTATGATAAATCACTGGAGTAAGCAGTGCTGGTGTTCGGGCTACCTTCACACATGTTTCCAGTTACTGAATTTCAGCCTCCAGCTTTACTGACAAGTTTGCCATTAATGATTGAAAGTTCGCATCAAAGCACGGGCAGTTGTTTCTCTCGATAAAAAGCATGCATTCTTTGAGGGGCTGTTTCAGAGGTGTTTCCATTCACTTGCAATTTCGGCATTAAAGCGGTCGCAGGATATTTTCCCTGGCTTTGCTGGGGTATTGATAACTATTTGTATGGCAACTCTGCAAGTGGTACCTGCTATTTTGCATTTCCAAGTTGGCTTTAGGTTGCTGAACGCTTAACGAACTCCACGCTGCCTTGCTGGATCACTCTTTGTACTGGGGCACATGCGTTTTTCAGCCTGAGTTAATAACACTGGAGAGTGAGGACAGAAAAGCCAGTGATTAATTCATATGGTTCATTTTATGCGCTGAAGTCATTTGGATTTCTTACAGCCGGGAGAGCCGAGCGGGTGTATGAGGCTTGTGGTATTGGGACACATGTGAATAGCTGTTTAATATCAGTTGTCACTATCCTGTGTGATTTTTTTTTCATGTGGTCGATTTCGGCAGTTTCTATAAAAATATAAAAAGCCGCTTCTTCAAATTAGAAGCAAAAATTCTAATTACATGCTACAGAATATCCTCACGAGTGAATTTGATGTCACACGCATGGGAAACCCACCACCCAGGTTGCCGGCAGCATAGCCGTGGCTGGCTGCTTCGCCGCGCTGGGGCGGTGAGGGGCGAAGGAAAATCTTGCTGTGCACTGTGTTATGTTATCATTAAACCACCGAATCTTTCCAACTGGCAGCTTCTCAGCAGAACTTGGGGAATGGTAGTATTTGTGGGAAAACATGCTGCTTTTCTTCTCCTCTCCTTTCTTTACCAGGAAGGCTCCACAGTGTTTGCGGCTGGGCTGGAGAAGGGGGATTGTTCTGGACTTGCTGTAGGTAGATGTTTGCTGGGATGCCCAGCTCCGTGTCCTCCATCAGAAAGCCAGGATGCAGGATCTGTCAGAGGGGCAAAAGAGTTATTTTGTCAGGGTGACTCAAATCAGGATGGGGACCACAGGCTGTGTGAGCATCAGGACATCTTTGCTTGATGAACTGGCTATGCAAACTTCTGGGTCTTCACACCTCACCGGTGGGCTGGGCAAACCCAGCCAGCCCCCAGGTGGTGGCCAGGTCATAGTCACCCAGGCTTCTCTTCATGACAAAGTTAGAGTGAGCTGTGTGCATGCTGCTGCATCCTTAGGAATCCATACTGAATTATCTGTGGTCAACGGAGCAAAATTCCTGCTCTGAACATCTCCAAGAATTAATTTGCAATTGCTTCAGATTTTGTAGCAAAAGCAAAAAGTAGTAAATGGTTGCTAAGAGTTCTGTGAAGTAGGGAAAGGGCTAACAATTTTAAAAATGCATTTCTGAAAAAAAAAAAAAAAAAGCCTCTTGTTAAACCGTTGGACAATTTAAAATGAGAGGTTGCATCCTGTGAGTGTGGTGGTGGGGTTTCTTGTTTATTTGTGTTTCTTGTTACTCTGGTTTTTTACAATCTCCTGGTTAGAGGACAAGAAAGATGGGACTGGATTTAGGGTTATCTTTATTGTGTTTGGTTGGTTGACTATGGGATGTAGACATGAATAAAAATAGAATTGTGAGGCTTAAAATATGAACTATTGCTTCACAACATTGCTGTGTCAGGAGCTTCAGGATTCCTCCACCGCTTCTCCAGCCCTGTAGGTGCAGCAGCAACAGTTGTCCAGGCCCTGCAACCGGAGGGGGTGCAGTACCTGGGAAATAATTCCATGTCAAGGGAAATTGCTTTGATGGATGGGGCAGAACACAAGAAATGAAGCTTCTAAGCCTGCCAGTGCTGCCGGTGCCACTGCTGATGCCTCAGGAGCAGGTCTGCATCGTTTCAGTGCCTGGTGTGATGGCAGCTGAATGACAGTGTGAGGACACCTTGCCCAAAGGACAGGGGAGAGGAGGTAAACTGAGGCAATGGCACGGCCTGGAGCAGATCGTGGAAGACCAGAAGCTTCCCGCAGAGCGTGTGGCACGTGTTTAGTCTTGTGTAGTCATTTCTGCAGAGTGCAATTATGTAGTTACTGTGCCTTGGGTAAATATAGATTTCAGCTAGCACGAGTTTGAAGTGGATGTTGTAATTTTGGGAACATATATCTGTTTTAATTTCCTTTCCTGGATTTTTTTGATTGCTCCCTTGATAGTTCTGCCATCACATTATTCTCTTGACAGTTGAGCGTGACAGCTCAGGTCTCTCAAGAACATTTGCTCCTGTCCCAGGTGAATTGGATGAAAATTACATTAGAGGGGACAGGTGAGGACAGGTCGGCAGAGCGGCTGCTTCTGTGGCAGTGCATGCAGAAGGGAAACAAAAGGGGAAAATGAAATGTTTTGCCCAGAACCATCATAAGGTACCGAACTTGCCAGTTTTAGAGCTTTGGTGTTCTGCTGCCCAGCTCTACCCATGGGGTACAGCCCGTGCTGCGGTGCTGGCACTGGTGCCTGGTGGGGTGAATGATGCTCAGCTCTCCCACTCCAGGACCTGGGCTGGAGACAGAGCTGAGCACAGGGCTGTCATCCATACTCTGTGGTAGCACTCTCGAGGGAAGGATTTGTTCCAGGATTAGGTGACCAGTGCCACTGCCAGAGCACTTCTTGCTGGGTCTGCATACCAGGGGTTGAGCCATCCTGCTTTGAGTGGTGTCCCTGGGCTGGCAGGTGATGTGGCTGATGGTGGGCAGAGTTACCAGGGGAAAATTGCTCGTTTAGGTTGATTTCCAAAAGCTGTTGAACAGCAGCTCTTCAACCTTTGCAGTCAGAGGGTGTCTCTGAGCTCTTTGGTTTGCATTTTCTGAGTGCTTCAGGAAAGGAGTGCTTCTTTTTACGCAGGTAGGCAGTTATTTCTTTCTAATTCATTGTACTTGGCTCTACTGTCACTGTTTACAAATTGTTTCTTACTTGAATAATTCTATTTTGCTGGATTTAAAAAAAAATAGCGTGAAAAAGGGAAACACAAGGAATATATAGTATTGTATGTGCAACAGTTCAGGAGGAGTGAAGTTGCTGCAATACTGTTTAATCTGTGGTCATTATAAATCCTGATAGTTGCCAACCACGTGTTGCTCATGTTTGTAGGTGTTCACACTCTGGGCTCCACCTTTGCCAAAGGTCTAAATAACAGGTTTTGGTTTTTCTTTAAGGATATAAAAATAATATCTAAGTTACCATTTTTTCCAGGTTTGCTGTTGAATTCTGCCTCCTTGGAAGCCGAGTGTGCCTCTTAAGGGAGTTTCCTTTCAGGAAAACGTTTTTGGAGAAATATTTTTATTTTTGCATTTAGTTAGCATGTAATGGTATTGACTGTTCAATAGTAGGCAACAGCTCTGTAAAATAGCCTGAAAACAAAAGCAAAATATACATTCTTTTCCAGCTGTTGGGGAAGATTAGGCAAAGTAAAAGTAATTTATCCCAGCTGGCATTCTCAAACATAAAACGAATGTGTCGTGTTTTCCAAAAAATAGGGTGGCTCATAACTTCCAGGAATCGAGAACTTTGTTTTTCTTCAGGCGATATTAACAATGATCATTCTCATAGAAGATGTGTAGTTAACATCAGTTAGTTGTGGCTGTGTTATTAACGTACTTGATCCACTAGGTCTTAATTTTGTTTAATGAAGTTGTGGGGTATCTGCAGAACTTCTAATGGATATCAGAGCTAAGGTACAGGTTCTCCTAATGAGAAAGTGTATGTGAAAACGCATATAAAGGGGTCTGTTTTCCTCTAGTTTCAGTGTTTTGAAGAAGAAGAAAAATAAAAGTTACTGAGGAGCTCATGCAGAAATAAACTCAACTTTGGAAGGTTCCTTGTTACTTCTCTAGTAATACATTTTGGGTTTGCTTTGGAAGATTTTCTCCTCTCCTTCCCTCATCTTTTTCCTTTGTGGCTGCATTTTTGTGTTGGAGCCCGTCCTGCTGCGTGTGGTCCCCATCCTGGTGTCCCTTCTGCAGGAGCACTGGCTGGGGAGAGGAGGGCTGATGGCCGGGACCACCACAGCCCCCTCTTGCCTCCCCGCAGACTCCCATTGCCCTCGCTGGGCTTTTGGCAAGACTTTTTCAAGGTGCATCCAAGGTATGACCCATTCTCAGGCACAGGAAATAAAGGACCTGGAAATGGTAATTTATCATGCCCTTCAGGCGAATGGGAGTTAAATATTTGGAATATGTTAGTGCTAAATACTCGATGTCACTAGGTCTAATTTCCGCTGAAGGGAAGCACGTTCATATTTATTTTAAAGTGAACCCAGGTCACTGCTGCGGATGCTTTCTCGGCTGGGTGGGTGCTGCCTGTAGGGGTTTAAGCAACAGGAGCCAGCAGGGTGCCCTGTTGCCACCATTGCCAGCAGTAACACCTACTGGGACAAAACTGGGGGGAATTTGGGGTCAGGCTGTAGGTATTGGGGAGGTGGCAGGGACCCTGTACCCAGTCCCAAACACACTGTTCAGCTGTGTCTCCTCTCTGGACCCGCAGCCCCGGCTGGTGTTACTGAGCCTGCCTTATTTTTACAAAGTGGATTTCAGAGTTTCTTTTAGAACCATCGTAAACAGTTAAAACAACTAAACCGCAGCTGTCAAAATAAATAACCTTGCTTTGTGTTGCTTTATCTTTTTGTTTTCTTACCACTCTGAAACTTGCTTATTCCTAAAAATGGAATCCACAGTAATTCTCGCAGCTGCTGGTTCAGATTAATAAGGGTGTCTGTCTCCAGCTCTCGTGCCAGCATCTGAGATTTTGAAGTTTAACAAGTAGTATCTATACATGTGGTGAGGAAACATGGCGAATGGCATGTTAATAAGAGCAGCGGTTAATGAGTGCCACATCTGGCTGTTTCTCCATATAAACCTCATTTATATTTACCTCTTTTTCTCAGCCACAGTCCAAATTTCTATCTTGGATACATATCGTAATTGGGAATTTACTCCTGTTATTTCATAGGTTGTGAGCCGAGCTTCTTTATGCCTGTGTTTGACATGGGTGGAAGCTGCTCTGGATGACTCCTGTGCACCTGCATTTCATAGAGGGAGTAAAATATTAGGACAGGCTGAGAAAAGAGCTTAAAGAAATGGCCTGAGATCTTAAGACTCTTGCAATTATATTTCTCTCTCCTCTCAGAGTGTCCTGTTGAAGACTGATGGGTAATTTGAACATAGTGGGCACTTTCTGTGGTAGAAGGAATGGAAAAGGCAAAATTAGGGTAATGTTTGGGGCTGCCTTATGGCAAAAAATAAATATCTAAAATGTTATGGTTTTGACATGTTGCTTAATAATTGTCGCTGTTTCTAGGGGGTAAGGTGGAGAGGTCACAATCTGAAATCTTGACATCACGCCTGAAGCATTTTAATTAGCTTTTTTCTGATTAAGCTGGAAATGGTAGGTTTCAGTTGGAGGTGGCTGAGCACGGCTCTGCAACCTGTGCTGGCTGTGTCCTCCTTCCCTCTCTGTCTCTGAAATCCATTAATAGTTTGGCTTTAAAGGTGTCCAAAGGATACTTTTGGCTTTTTTTCAAGATGAGTAATGATGGGAAGAACACCAGCTTCTGCGATGGGTGGGTTCTGTTTCTGCTGCTTTGGTAACTTGTCCTTTGTATGTGGCAGCAGGTTTGCCAGGGTAGGTCAGTCACGTTGAAGGTTTAATGACTTTTGCAGACCGATTGATCATCTGAATGGTCACTTAAAGATCTGTTTGCTGTTGCTGAAAAGAATTACGTTGAAGTGTTTCTGATTTCTTATATCGTTTATAATTTTCAATGTATTGTATGTCAGCTTAGTTGTTCGAACACTGAATTAAGTGGTTGCTGGTCTAGTCCATTTCTTTCTCTGACTCATTTCTATCAACAGGGAGATTTGGGGACTCGGAAGATTTGGTGTGTAGTTCCGGTCTCTGACCATCAGCATTTCCGCCTGTTTGTGTGTTTGCTCATCTCTTTGTACTGTGCAGGGAGAGAACAACTTCCTAATGCAGTTGACTTTTTGGCATTTGTCCTGTAATTGCCAAAAACCTGCTGCTTCCTCCTACATATCCATCAGATCTTTTTAAAATCAGATGGGTTTTGAAAGCAGCTTTTTGATTTCCTGAGATCCGCGTTTGGTCTTCCTCCTGCTTCCTCTTTCTTCCTTTGTTCCTGGAGGTTAAAGCTGTGGGTGTTGAGGTCCCGTTAGTCATTTCGGCCACTTCTGAGCTCATCATGTTGAAAAATGCCTGGATTAAACCATTCTGAATTACAACAGATTTACATCACTGAAGTTTCGTTAGAGTTGGTTGAGTTGCTTCAGAGTGATGGATCTAAATGGAGAGTCTTGTTTACTTCTGCCAGGATGGAGGGGATGTCCTGAAGGACACAGTAACATCCATTTTCTTATCTAACTGAAATCTAGAAAAATAACCTTCACTCTGGAAGAAGCAAATCCTCATTTAGAATCAGCATTCATATTATAGGTACTGTAGTGGTTTTCTCATGCTGTCTTGTATAAATAGTATCCTGATTTTGTTTGTTTATTTTAAGGTTTTCAGTGTAAGGGATGGTTCAGGAATGTAAATGAAAGCTCCATGTGTGGGTTAAAGTAGTTTCTGGTGTTCACCACCGCTGAAGGAAGTGGGCCCTGCGGTCCTCTCCCTCCTGATGGCTGTTGGCTTGAGCGCTGTTGCTGTTTCCTTGGACCAGCAAGGTTGATGGGATCCGGCTGAGCAAATATCGGCTCTCCCCAGGCTCCTGTTCCACACCTGGCTCACATAGCTGATAATATCTCCTAGGGATTCAATGTTCTGTAAGCATCTGATGATGGTTTGTGTGTAATTGTGTGTGGATGATGGCCTGTCATGCTGACTGGTGGGACCATGACCATGGCCACCTGTGCACTGGTAAGAACCACCCATTGGAAACCAATGTGCCATGTTTACTAGCTAATATGCAAAGTTGGGCTCTCCTCTGGTACTCGTTTTCCTCCTCCTACACCAGGACAACCTCTCACATTCAACCTAAAAGTTTGCCATAACCTGCTCATGATGTTCTCACATCTCACTGTTGAGATTGCACCTTGGTCATCACTCTTCTTTTCCTGCAGCTGTTGGGGGGTTGGATGGGTATATCTGCCTTGAGGTTAATGAACTATGCAGCCTTTTTTTCCTGACTCCATATAGAAGCTGTGTTTTAAAGGCATTACATTCAGGAAAAAATTAGGGAGGCAGAGAAAATTTTGGAAGAGAGATCCACTTCAAACCAATGGGGAAACTGGATGAAGGAGTCATCCCTCAGCGAGTATTTATCATCTCCTGCAAAGGCTGATGCTGAAACATGCGCTTGCATGAGGCTAAAATGTGATCTCCCAAGGGCAATGAGAATCTCACATGATACAGCAGGAAAAATTTGTCTAATATGCTTTTTATTTTGAGTCTTGCTTTCTGTCTGCTAGCAAAATAGCTTGCCAGGTGCCTTCATGGTATTGGTTTTAATTTGTTCTTGCTTGAAGTGTACAAGTGGGGAATGATAGTTTTGAAATGGTGAAGAAAGCGGGCTGGTTGAGCTGTTAGGCTCAACGTTGCCATGCTAACCATGTTAACAGCTGCTAATGGTTTCTTAAGCTGCCAAAGCAGCCTGAAGATAGATTTAACACCCAACAGACACCTGTTTTTAGCAGTTTAGCTCTGCAGGCACATGGCACGGTACTGCAGGGGTCTTGTCCATAAAGAACAGATAAAATGTGTTCAACAGGTTGCTTGAGAAGGTGGAAGTTGCTGGCTTTTTACTTCATATTTGGGATTTCTTGGTGGAGAGTAAGGAGGAAAAGCACAGTAAGAAGGATATAACCTGGAAAAGATGAGCAATAACGGCATTTTCTAGTATTTCAAGCTCAGCTACACCTTCCAAAGCCCTTGATGTCTTCGTGCCAGTCAAAGGAACCTCATGTCCTTGGTTGCAGTGTCTTCCCATGGTTCAGAGTGTTCTGTAGGTGGGACAAAGTTGCTGATTCTCCCAGATGCTGGGAGGCTCCTGTTCTTTCTCTGTAAAAGCCTACCTGTAGCAAGGCCAGGTTGCAAGATGACCTTACCAGAAAGTTATAGCCCCAAGGTGGTGTCAAGAGTTCCCACTTGTTGATCCTAGCATGACCTTAAGTTTCCTGAATGAACATTTCTGCCCGTTCCTGCTGGTTTTCTCCTTGCCTCTCGGCACAGTGACCACACAATCTGCAGTGGCCACCCAAGCCAAGCAGAGGGTCACCCCCAGAGTCATGGGGGGTGGTAAGGGAGGAGTTCCTTCTGAGAGAGGGAGGGTGTGTTGGCAATAGCGATGGCCTTCAGGTATATCTTGGTCTTGTTGTGGTAAATTTACATTTCTGATAATCAGGCCCATATCAGCTCTTGATCAATGCTGTGAGGAGAACATCAGTTTTGCTGCAGAGGACTGGAAGCTGAGGTTTGCCCCTTAATGAGGCTTTCAGAGCCACCACTTCAGCCTCCTGAAGCTTTTCTTGACCATTCGTTGCAAATAAAGGGGCTTTGAGAGAATTCAGTTGCTGAATATCTGTTGGCTTCACGGAGGGAAGGTACCGCAAACGCTGGTGCAGGATTCCCGAATAAACTCCTGACTTTTCTGGTTTGGTAGGTGAGGGTTCAGTCTTTGACTTTCTTGTCCTTTGGGCGTGTTCTGGTTATGCTTATTTTCTTTTAAGCCGAAACCTCCCGACTGCGTACGCTTGGCTGTGCCATCGTGTATTCTTTTCATCTGATCAGCATGGGTTTCCAGAGAGAAAACTCACCAGAAAACTGAAGCTGGCTTTTAGCTATATCACGGACTTCAAAGCGATCAGCACAAAAAGGCTAATTGGAAAGAAAATCCCTTCCAGGTTATAATTATTTGTCCCAGGAACCGGAGTTCCTTAGTGATGATACGTATTTTCCCTTTTGTTTTCCTAGTGCCATGGGAACCTGGCAGTAGATCTCCTTTGCTGGTATGTGTAGCGTATACCTGAACCTCCACGCAGGGGGGATGGAGGAATCACAATATTGTATTCAAGCCAGTGATCCATCAAGACTTGCTTCCTTCCAGCAGTACCAGAGCCAGCTGCTTTCAAAGGAAAACAGAGTGCTCGGCAGTAGGCAGGTTATCGGTTTCGCAGGGAAGGCATCCCTCCAACGACTCCCGGCAGCATTCTCTGCATTCAGGCTTTTTTGTTTCAAGCCTTTAAAGCCGCTTTCTTTTCTTCCGCTGAGAATTCGTTGAGTGGGAACTTGGAGCCCTTGCAGAGCACACTGCTGTGCCCTAATGCAATATGTAGCACCAAACTAAAAGGATCGTATCATCACTTTTCCGTGGCCTCTCCAGTTTCTGACTCTGTTCTTCAGCATCTCGTTCCACAGTCAGGCCCTTCTGTCACTTTCCATTTCATTTACGAAATTCTCTGTGACATGTGGTTTTTGGACCGTTGCAGGATGTGTAGCTTTCTTTTTTCTCCTCCCATCTTTGTGGCCAGACTAAATCCTGCTGATCTTTGTCTAAATTTATTGATGGCACTACTCCTAATAATCTGCCAGGGAGAAACGAGGTGTATTCCCCACTACAGGAGCTGAGTCCAGAGGAGCTGCTAAACCTGCTTTTGGGTTGCCTTGGAGCCTACCGCCAACCCAAGCTGTGCCTGCACAGAAGAACAGTGGGGAACCCTAGGAAGCCACTGCCATCTCTTGGCTATGAACTACTCTTGATGCTGATTTCCCCTCAGCTGACCAAGATCTGTGGCACAAATCTTATGGATGTTGGCCTTGGGAAGATTTTGAGCGATGGCTTGAGATGTTGATAGGTCTGATGCTGTGGTTACCTATCTCCAGAGACAGCATGCACATCACTGACAGGCAGCAACGCTTTGCATGTTCTTCTTGCCTTGATGGCTATGGTTGAGAGATGCCATGAGTTCATAAGAACACAGATGAAATTATTTTCCTTACTTTAAGACAGAGTAATTAAATACAGTATATACTGATCCCTCAAAATGACAGCCGCCCACAGAGCTAAAAACAGGAAATCCATTAACTTCATTATTTAAAAAATAAAATAAAAATCCTCCCAACTGATTCCTCTGTCACTTAAAGTTCTGCATGGAAGGAGGGCTAATTTAACGCTGCATTAACTCACTGTTATCACCCTCCTGTTACCTAAGTAGTTTCTAATGACTACCCTGGAGAGCACTTGGAAGCTTTTAAAAGTTTTTATGCTAAATTTTTTTTTCCCTGTGTGGTTTATACTTTAAGAACAAAAGTTATTGATAACATTTTTCCAAATCTTCCAACAACATCAAGAACTACTCTTGCTGGTGCAGAAACGTGAAGTATCACCAATCTGTTATCTCTGGTAAATGAGAAATATGAAACATTTCATATAGGTGATATTTGGGGAAAATTTATATGGAAGAGCTTTACTGTGGGAAGCTAGTTCAGATCTTGAGCTTGTTGGAGTCTGGGGTAGTGACGTGTCCTGGGGTGGGAGTGGAGGAGTGGGGTAATCTGCCCTTGCCCAGGGCAGGATGCCCAAGGGAACTCTGTCCTTCAGCCCTCTGAGCTTTGGCTTTCATTGTTCTGAAAAGACTTGAGACCCCATGGGACAGGCAGCTTGTGAGATGTGTCTCTGTTCTGGGATCTGTAAGTGAAAGGCACCACCGAAATGAGAAGCAGTAAATCATTGTCTTTCCACACTGTCTTTTCCTCAGAGTTGTGTAGACCCATTTCTTCTTTTTAAGCATCTCTCCTTCTCCTGGTTCAGGTGTGCTTCTGAGGTCATCACCTGCTGCACTTAGAATTTTGGGGTTTTTTTGTGGGGGTGACTTCAAAATGAAGCTTCCTTGTTGCTCTTCAGTTATTTTTCAAGTGTCAAAGTTGAAACTTCCTGCTGCATAGCAGTTGAAGGGAGCTTTGCTGTGCTCTTCTGCTGTGTGCAATGCTAATGCCTGGGCCTGGATTTCCCCCTCATTGAAGACCTAAGTTGTTTCAAAGCCGGGCACGTGTGCTCTGCTTGGTGATGGAGGAGATTCAGAACTGCTCTCTGACATAATTAAGAGTTTCTGTGACTCTGACTGCAGAGAGACCTGAACTTTTGATTAGGAATCACCAGGAGCCCTGGGAAACTTTTGAACTTGAAACAAACTTAACGTTTCTTGTATGTGCTCTTTGTGCCTTTACTTCTTACTGATATTTGGAAGCTAGAGAGCGAGGGGAATGACTCTGTCCCCCTGACAGGTTTGTTGTCCTTCTGGTGATGGAAATATGACCAGAAAAAAAGACAGAAAGGGGCAAAGTCTCAGGAGAAGGACAGGTGCTGATAATGCCCCATGGAGCGCCTGGTGCCTCTGGGGTGAAGAGCATGACTGATCATGGTGTGAACTTCTGCGCAGTGAGTTCACACTCAACATTGAATGATCTCTGCTTTCCAAGGGTTTGCTTCCTTTGTAGACTAAACCATTAGCATCTAGCTGTTGCTCTCCATAAGCCTGGAATGGTACAGTAGTAGCTGGATCCTGCTGTGAATGATGAAAGTTGTAATGATTTACAGAGCATTTTTTTCTTTAAAAAAAATCAAAGAATAAGGAAAAAGCAGAAACATTTTATTTCCAGAAGTGGGTTGCTTTTTTTTAAAGATTTATCTTCCATAGTTGGAAAAGAGGGCTGAGTTTGACCTGAGTCTCCTCCTTTAAGGCTGTAGGTATTTATAAAAAGAAGTGCTGATATATCAGCACAGTTCTGAGCATTTTCTAATCTGATCTGCGTTTCTGCAAGTGGGAGGTGATTACGGGTGGCAGGGTGAAGGAGGAGACAGGGATGGGGAAAGTGTGGAAGTGAAGAGTAACCCAGTGCCCGCGGGAGCAGGAAAACCCCTAATTAACAAGCCTATTGCTCGTTGTTGGACACAGGTCCGTCTGCATGAGTCGAACCACACGTGGCCGTTGCAATGAGTATTTGCAGCCTGAAGTCCTTGGTCAGACTATCCCGTAGTCATCAGCGTAACTCATGCTATTTTCAACAGGTGTTTTAACGCTGTAGCTGAAATTATATCATGCTGAATTTCAAGGAGGTGGGGAGGAGAGGCTCAGGAGCAGTTAATCTAATTCCAGTGTAAGTCGGTCCGTATTGGGTGTCTCCCTTGCTGTGGCTGCTGGGGTGTCTGACTGACACACAATATTCATAGGGAGACAGCTGCACCAGCCGCTCCTCTGCGCTGCTGCCCGGAGCCGTAAAATGCATGGATGGACATTGTAGAAGCATTTGTCTGTGCCATGCCAACGGGCTGCCTATAAATTTTATGGGTATATGTGTGTATGCCAAGAGAGACGGTTTGCTGTTTCACCTTATCTCATTTTAGCGAGGAGAACTAATAAAAATAAATTATATATAGGTATAAAAATAAACAAAAGTATATATTATTATATCATATATATTATATTATTACCTTATATATAATTATAATTATACATATATTATATATATTATTACCATAGCTAGGTACAGGGTTTGATTTTTGACTGGGTGAGTAATCTTTTTTTCCTCAGAAAAATAGATTAATTGAAAATAAGAAACTTCATTCTCTTTGGATCTGACTATTTGGTATTTAGTTCTGAAGTCTTTTGCCCTTCTCTGCCTCGTTGCTTTCTCTCTGACTGTCCATGTAAACAGAAAACTGGTTTGGGATGCGGGGAGGCTGAAGGTGCTGGGTGGGAAGGGCTGGTGCTGGCTTTGCGCTGTAGCCCTGGACAAGCTCTGATAACTTGGCTGTTTTTTTCATCAAGTATTTGATGCTAAATAATAAAGATGAAAATTGGAAACCTTAATGATATAATGCTATATAATCTGTATTCCATTAGAAATAATACTGTCTATAGGGAGCCATAATGGGGCTGCTTTGGACTTTTCTGGAGACCATTCATACCAAATTGACTTCTTTTTTCACGTGCTGAGCACCAGTAATGTTTTCTGCAGCGCATCAGATGTTCCTGCCAATGCGTACGGTCTCTGCCGAAGGACACAGTGAGGATGCCCAGTGATGCCTTCTACTGTTCCTCTTTCAGGCAGCAAATGGATTTTGACTCTAGAGACCATTTGACGTTGAGTTGAATTTCCTAGCTGAAAATTTACACCGTCGGAGGTTTTGTATAATTTTGAAGAAGAAAAATGTTTGAAAATGCTAAAAGGAAAATGGGAAAGTTTGTTGATTTGGATTTTTTTGTTTGTTTTATTTTTGCTTTCTCTCCTTCCCTGTTTTTCCTGCCCGCCCCTGCCCTGGCACATCCTCCCTGCTTTTCCTCTTCCTCTGCCCTAGCAGAGACCTCCCGAAAATGCCAAAGTATGGAATTTGCCGCATCAGGTTTGGAGCATGTAACAAACATTTGAAACGCGTGTGGGGCAAGTGCAGCCACCATTGGCAGTTTATTTTATTTCAATTTTTTTTTTCCCTCCCCCCCCAAAAAAAAAACCCACCCCGTGGCTCCCTCTCCGGCTGCGCGGGAGATAACAATGGGGCGCTTTGTGCCGCTCTGCAGCTGCTGAAATTTGACTAGATCCAACTGAAGAAAACAGGAGCAGGTGGGTCAACAACGTGACCCTTTCGTTCCCAGCAGTATCAGTGTGCGCCAGGACCAGGGTGGAGGTGAGCCCTGAGATTTAGCCCGGGCAGTGAGGATGTGTTGGTTGGCACTTTGAGGATGGGAGCTGCTTTTCTGAGGTAGCCCCAATGCCTCTCAGTATCATGGTGCCGTTTGTAAACTGGATTTTGCTCCAAAAACACTAGGATTGGGAAATGTCACTGTATGTGATAAACTGGTGTCGTTACAGACCAGAGATCTTTGCTCTATTGCCGGTGCTTTGATTCCCATATTGCCACTAATTTCTTGGTTTGTGTCATACTCCATGGCAACCCCACCGATGTTCCTAAAGCTCCTGATGTCCAACCCCTGCCCTCCGCTCCCACAGCCCCAAAGTGGAGGATCATTTGGTTCCCCCTCAATGTCAACTCAGTGGAGTCGACTTCCTTCATATGCGTGTTTTTGTGCTGCAAGAACTGTCCAAAAAAGCTGTTGAGGGTGATAATTTCTGCAGCTTGGAGGAGGCTTTGGTGTGTTGTTCCTGGTATGTTTGGTGGAGTTGGAGGATGCGGTTGTGTTGGGCTCCTTTGCCTGGCACTGTGCATCAGCAAATCAGCAGTGTCCACTCCATAGCAAGAAGAGGACGGTAAAGATATGGAGAAAAATACTGTTATTACTTAACTGTATAGGTCAGCAAAGTACCTCTTGTTTCTAGGGTCTTCCCTGCCAAGGTGTGATTCCTTGAAGGTGTCACAGTGTGTTTGGGCTTCGTGAGCTTCAGAAATTACATTAAAAGGTGGCAATACTCAACTTTAGCAGTATTCAGCAGACACATAGTTATGGCCTCAAACCTGTCTAAGATTGCAAGGGATTTTGAGACTGAGGCTTTTAAGGGGTGGACATGAACAACTGTTCATAAGTCAGCGGTTAGAAACACAAGGTTTCTGTTGATGGATCTTGTAATCTTGCTTTAATATCAACTTAAAATAAAGTGAATATGAGATGGAGCAGAACTCCCCCCTTTTTGTGCCGTGCTGTGGATACAGTTGTGGCGTTGAACAACGTGTTCGTGTTCTTGAAAGGACATGAAAGTCTTCATGATTTAGCTGTAATTTTTAGTAAAAAATATGACACACAGCACGGTGGATAATCCTACCATCGTGAGCACTTGCATTGCTAATGGAGTAACACCAAGCAATACTTTCTTTGCACAGGATGAAGCCTGCAAGAGAAATAACCAGTTACAGTCAGGATGAGATCCATGCCAAATGGGGAAGAGGAAAGCAGTGACAACTTTGGCAGTGGGTCAGGAGTTGGGAGGGTTGCCACAGGGAAAGGTCCAGGGTGAGAAGCTGCTTGAGGTGGAAGGAAGATGGATGGTCTGGAGAGGAGCTTCCAGGGCTGAGGGCAGGGTGTGTGACTGTTTGAGTGATGTGTGCTAACATGGAAAATTGATCTGCATGACCACATTGCCAGCTGTGGCGACTCAGTCCATCAGGAAGAGGGTTGTTAATAAATCAGAGGCTCTCCTCTGCATATCTGCATCTTAAACTTGGGTTTCTAGCAGGAACTTGCTGTGATCAGATATGAGGATCAGTAGCAGAGTGAAGTAGAGCGCAGCACCTCGGCAGCACTACCAAACCTGCCTATTGCCATTGATGGGTGCCAGAGCTGGAAAAAATAACCCCCTAGCTGAGAAGGTTTAGATGGAGACCTCTGAAATGGTGCTGTGACCGTAGTTTGTCCTTGGCTGCACTTGCAGTTAAACCCTGTTCGGTGCCAGCGTAGCTGTGCCCACTGTCAGCCCTCCTTGTCAGCAGCGGGTAATTTAAGAGGTTTCTCCCAACAGCTGGCAGCAGGGTTTGCTCCCGTCCTCCCCTCCTGCCACTGCCGCGCTGGGCTGTCCCCCTCCCTGGCACCGCTCGCATGGGATTAATGCTGTTGGACTCACAGCCGGGTGGTGGTGATGGTGGTGCCAGGATTCAAACCTGTGGCTTTGGAACAAGAAGCACAGGTGCAGGTTGAACTCGTGATCCTTGGAGGCCAGCACATACCGGGAAGGCTCCGGCTCCGCTCCGGACACACGTGCGCTCCTGCATGCTGTAACGTGTTAAAACGCAGGAGAAACGTGTCACGAGGGATCATGTGGTCCTTTGGTGCCTCTTCCCAATTATTATTATTCTAATATAATTATTTAAAATATTAAAATTATTTAAAATTATTGATTATTTATTATTATTGTAAAAATAATACGTGCTGCTGTGTCCTTGGTTTGAGGCGATGCTGCCCTCAAAGGGAAATGCAGGCAGAGGGATGTAAAGGCAGTTTGGAGATGTAGAGGCGTCTGCCTTCCTGCTCAGCCCTCCAGCCACATCCTATATGTCTGCAGGGGAACACAGCAATTAACATATGAAAACGCTGATAACAGTGGGATTCTTGTGCCCGCAGAAACGAAGGAGATATACTACCATTTTGGTGCCAGTTAGACCCATAACTGCTATTTGTGGCTGGGTTTAGTAACAATTAACCTTTCACATTTTGTATTAGCCATTGCTTTCCTGGTGCAGCTGCTTTTATAACAATATACTTCGCTTCTCCTCTCAGAAGTGCCAGTCTTGGCAGTTGGGGTATCTATTCTAGAAACCACAGGATGTATGGAGAGAGAATGAGGATTTTTTAAATAGCTATTTGACATATAAGAATTTTCTTCAGGGGGAAAAAAAAAGGCATTTAGATTTAAGGGACCTTGTGCATATTAAAATTAAAAAAAAAAAAAAAAAAGGAGATTGCATGACTGCTACTTAAAGTATTTTAAGACAAATTCAACGTAGCTTTGCTTGTGTAGCAGCATCAAATCGTAGCTTTGAAAAATCTGGACCTGGTGTGTAATTGGGTGTCTCAGACTGGAACTGGAAGGAATTAATGTCTTTGATAGGGGTTTCCCTGCCTGTTTGGGCTGGGTGAAGGGAGGTGTTATGGATCCCAAACTAGTAAAATGCCTGGGGTGCTCTTGGGAAAGGAGCAAGTGACCTGTGGGCATTGTGTGGTTTAATTTATGTAGATATGTAAATGGGAATACCAGCACCTTAAATGACTTAAATGAAGTTTCTGAGTTTTCAGGAATTATCCCCACTATGTCCTTTTTTGTATAAGTGGCTTCAGATAGCTGCTGTATCTCACCGAAAAATTTGAAAATAAGAGCGTGTAATTGGAGGTAGGAAAAAGTTGGAGAAATTTGGTTTTGGCATCAGTATATTGTTACTTAAAAATGTAGTGGGGCTTGGGCTTCACCTGTCAAAACAGAACTGCTGTGTACTGGCTCTTCCGGAATAATAATTTCAATATTTATACTTTACATTGTGGTGGAAAAAGAAAATGCAAAATGCAGATTTGCATGAAGCAGGTCATAGTCTGCCTTCTCCAGAGCATATCTTATCGCGGGTAACAGGTTCACTTTGTGGTTACAAGGCTGTGCTTTGATCTCAACTCTGCTGGTATTCAGTCTGTGGTAATTTTGCGAACTCCAGCGATGTGTAAAACCAGCTTGATGGATGATTTGGACTTTTTTTCATTATGATTTTTCATTGCAATTAAAAAAAATTCAAAACTTCTGGTTGCACATTAACATTGATGATGAGTAAGACTTAATGTGATTTTAATCATTGTCTTTTGAGGATAAAGACTGCCCCATTTTGGCACAAATCCAGCGGAACTGTTTGCAATTGCTTGTTCCATCCACGATTTTTAGGAATCAGCTGTGTTCCTGCATCACCTTCCCAATTCCCAAGCTGCTTAAATCACGTTTTTCTTTTGCTTCATAGAAGTTTGTTGTTTTTTCTCTTGCTTTATGCTGCATAAAATAACCATGTAAACAACACAAGTGCCAGTGTGTGGGCTTGGAAAGAACAACACACCCTGATGCACCAAATGTGGATGCCCATCATTCCTGCTGTAGTTTAAAGCATCTGAATTTCCAGTGTGTGTGATGTGTGTGTTAGGACAGAGTTGGTACCGAACTTCTCAGTTCCCTTGAACTTAGAACTTTTAAACTTAAAAAGCATTACAGGGTTTACGTTCTTCTTGGGTGTTTAAAATTTGTGAAAGACTGACTTCCAGAACTTGTACAATAACTATTTTCTTTTTTTTCACATGTTGGCACTGCAGGATGGGAATCCCAGCTCCTGGAAACGGGGTTCCTGGGGATATTCCTCTGCCCGCTCTGGACCCTCTCCCGGCTGCCCCAGCACACTCCTCCTTCCAGGATTGTCATCTGGGGCTTTCGGTGGCTGATTTTCAGGATCATGCTTGGAGCAGTAAGTGGGACTTCAAATTTTTGCTTTTTTTGAGGTGACAGCAAAAAGAGTGCCTCATCCTGGTGGAAAACCTACCCTTGGTCTAATGCATTGGAGTTCTGTGGTTTAGGATTTTTTCTGGTTACGTGGAAGGAACCTGTAGCAGGAAATACTTCATGCTCTGGTTCACAGAATCTTTCAGCTTACCATTAGGGTTTATTTTAAGGAGGACAAACCTAGGAGTAAGAATGTCTGTGTTGATATGTTGGTGCTGCTCTTGTGATTGGCTGTTGAAAAGGTATAAAAGTGAAGGTTGAGACTTGAGCATTGTGGCTGTTTGATAAGATGGTTGGGAGTCCAGTGGGTAATTCCCAAGAGCCAGGAGCTTTACCCCGAGTTATTATTTCTTTGTGTGTATTTTACTAAAATGTCATTCTCTGCTCTATGATTTCAAGGCGAGCAATTGCTGCGTTACTGTCCCCATGCCAGTGGAAATTCCCAGGTAGCTTGTAAAATAAGCCATCAGGAACTGACAAGTCTTTGTTAAAATAAAGGTGTGTCAGGGGCATTATCCTGTCATCTCAATATGCATTTTGGACATTTTAAAATATCTCAAAACTTTAAGCTAAGGATCATCACTGTAGAAGGCAATTGCAGGCAGGTGGGACGTTTCTGTGTCCATTTACTCCAAGACTCTTCTCTCACCCCAGCTCCTAAATTGCTTGAATCTGTAGATGACCTTAATGAGATCTTGGGTGAGAAATTAAGGATGGTTTTGGTATTAACTTTGTGAGAATGTATGTTTTTCTTGATACTCGCATAGACTTGGTTAAAATTAAGATCTTTCAAAGTTGTCTGGAGATGTCTACCCTCAAGTTGGCAGTAGCTGTGTGTCCCCAGATCGCAGGACAGGTGTGGGGAGGTCCCAGTCCTGAGGCCAGCTGCTCTTCACCTGATGAAGCACTTAAGCTTGTTCAAGCTTAAAGTAGCATTTAAAACTCAACACACTGTCCACTACTGCTGCATGAGTTTCACAGTAGTTCTGAAGTACTTTAAGCAACTGTTTAGGGAACACAGTTGAAGGCTGCTAACCTGCCAGAAATATCCATCCATGTTTTATTACAAATTAGATTTCCTGTCCACTCTTTTAAGCACAGAATGATAAGCACTCTAGTAGCTGGCCTGCATGGTTTCTACATTATATTTTTGAGGGCAGCAAAGGTCTAAGTTGTAAAAGATTTGTGAGTGCAGTAACATGGTGCTGGCTGACCTTTAATGACAGTCATGGGTGTGGGTGACCCTGGGAGTCCCACTCTCTGCAGGACCCCTGTGCAGGAATTTGAGAGGAGCTGGGGATGTTCCCTGTCTGGCTGGATTAGATCCCATGAGGTGACCTGTTAGTCCTCTGACCTGGTGAAGTTCAAAAGTCAAGTTACATTAAATGCCAGACTTCACTTTGACTGCAAGGCTTGGGAGAGCGTGGTTAGGGGGGTTTTGGTGTTTTTTTTTTTTGGGGGGGGGGTGGGTTTGTTTGTTTCCAGGAACCTCATTGTGAATGTATTATTTGGGCTGTTTATCACCAATGCTGTTTTCACCAAACGTCAGCGTAGCCCCTTGGTCCCTGATGGATGGAGGTTAACTCCTGTGGCCTTGATGCTTCTCAGCTTCTATAATACTTCTTCTCAGTCGTAGTGCCGATTATAGAAAGAATTGATAGTCTGTGACACCAAATGTAGGGAAACACAGCTAATTTTCCTCGCAAGTTACATGATCAGCAAGTTTGCGTCCCTGCTTTCTTTTCAAAATGGGAGTCCGACTGAGCTCTGCTCTGGTTCTGCTAATTTGTAATCTATATTCTGAATTATGGGACAGGTTGGATATAAAGGAAAACCATGCTCACCAGACATCTTTATTACTGTTATCTCTTGTGCTGCTTCTTGATTTTTGTCTGGAGAGTAATAACTCTCCTGTTATTTTAGGGAGAGCCCTCTGCAGAAGAGATGCCGCCCCACGAGTCCCTTGTCTGTCTGGGTTACTGCTATATAAGTAACAGGCATGGGAGAGGAAAACATGGAAAGGTCATTAAATGGGGATCTACACGAGCAAGTGGAAATCAGTGATTGATGGTATCTTTAATGTTTTGGGGCCCAAACACATGTACGTTTCCTTCTCAGCCAGGGTAATGACGCTTGCAGGCACCGGGAGGCCGGTTTAATGCGTGAAACCGAAGTATCCTCCTGGAGCACAGGTGCACCTGCTCCCAGGCCATCTTTGATTTCTCCCCTAATCTGGGCAGGAGCTGAAGCGTCTGCACAAATGTGGGCTGAAGGAAGTTTTTCCCAGGGGTGGGATTGGCAGTGATTGTATCTTACACAGAAAGAAAGGTCGGCTTTCCCGCGTAGTTCTCCAGGGA
This sequence comes from Thinocorus orbignyianus, assembly GCA_013400375.1. Lineage (NCBI taxonomy): Eukaryota > Metazoa > Chordata > Aves > Ciconiiformes > Thinocoridae > Thinocorus > Thinocorus orbignyianus. Next base: position 141,853 of record VXBW01002433.1, on the reverse strand, counting down.
CTCTTCTAGTTGGCTGGGGTAAGGCTTTCCTTGTAAAATGCCATCCTCAAAGTAAATGGCATTCCCTTGAGTCGGCTTGGATTTTCTCACCTCGTGCTGGGCGTTAGGCGAGTGGTGCCATGTGTGGATTTGAAACGCACCTTAGATGGGGCAGGCTTGCCTCTCTTTTGCAGTGTAGTGGCTTCCAGCGAAGACTTCAAGTTCTTGTCCCATGGCTCTCCTGTTTTCTGGATCAGTTCCTGTATCATGAGCAGTACGTTGGGGTGGATTTTGCTTGTCTGCCCCTTTTTTCTCCCTATTCAGCATATCATACTTGAGAACTTTTTCCATGCAGAGCTCTAGCAACCAGAGACTTTGCATTTTGGTAGGAATGTTGATGCTCCTTGCTGCCCCTCTTGTGTCAGCCTGTGAAGGAACAGAAGATTGAGGCCAGTAAGCTGCTGGGTACAAAATAAACCTGATTGTAAAGAAGGGAGGCTGGACCTTCAGGGCCTTACTTCCTAACCCGAATTGTAATGGTTGTTGCTATCTGCCTCCACAGAGCACATTAACCATCATCTCAAAAGCTTCCTATATCACCCTGCATGCTTGGTTGCAACCTCCTTGCCAGGGAGCATTAGAGCAGTGATGCATCTTTATACTTTCTACCAGTAAACTGTAAAAGTCCCTGGACCTGGTAGATGATGTCTGAGCATCATGAGGCTCACAGCTGCACTGTGCCTGTTCCTCTGCTTTGCTGCTGCCTTTTCTTTTGTGTCTCCCTGTTAATATCACTCCTCCTTAGGAGATGAATGTTGCTCCCGATGCTCAGTAGCATCCCCAGCGTGGTCCTCTTTCCTCCTCTCTTAGTCTTAACTAGGTGTTTGCTGCTGTAGTGTGTGAGCACCATCATCCAGCACTGGACTGGTATAGTGGAGCTTCGCTGTTTCCTGGCTAATCCTCCCCCAGAAAATCATGTCCAGACCTTGCTTTATTGTGCATGCCTTCCCTGGGGCTGGCTGGGCTTGCTCAGGGGAGATACAGCATACGAGAAGTAAAATAATCCCGGCTGCGTACTTGGAGGAGGCGAGGAGCACAGGCAGGCTCTGCTTCTGGGGTTTGATTGGCAGCAAGTGCTGGGCTGATCTCAAATATTGCTGACTTTTTAAAAGGCATAATTATGTGATTCAATCTATATGTTTGATGTTCCTAATAATCCATTAGTGCAGGATGTAAAGACGGATGCTTCTTAGGAACATGCAGAGGCAACAGAATAGCGGTCCCTTTGTGTGAGTGAGCAGCTTGTTAGGAAATAAGTGATGCAAACAGACATTTACAGGGCTGATTTGCCTCAGAAGTGCTCGGTGACTTGATATCTTTGTCATTTTGCTTGTGACTCTCTGTCACTCTGATTTCTTGAAGCCTGGAAGATGCAAAGCATTGTTTTGTTTTTTCACAGGAATCAGGAGGTGGGTGAGTAAAGGTGTGTGCTCAGCTCGTCAAGCATTAACCAAGGACGTTAACCAAACTGTGGTGACTTGCCCGAAGGAGCAGCTTGTGCTCTCAGCAAGGTGCTTTGCTCAGCAACGTTGCCTGGTGGTAATTAGATGTTTTGACATCTGCTGGTGCCTGGGGAGATATTGAAGGCACAATGTTGCACTCTTAAAGCCTTGGGCCTCTCTCAAGTATATATATGTATTTCAGCAGACAGTGTTTGGTTTCCAGCTGCTCCATTCCCTGTAAAGCTGTTGTTGGACTCGGTGCGTTTGATGGGTTTGAGGATGGTGGGGGTGTCTGCACTGCTGACCCAGGCCCCCAGTGTGGGGCAGCCTCTTCTCTGAGCCCCTCACTGTGGCCTGGGGGCTCTAGGAGGGAATTTGGTTCCTGGCAGCCATTTAACCAAACTGCAGATTTTTATAATCGCCTGATGCCCAGTAATGGGACTCACTGGAGGAGTAGCTGTGCTTCCCTGGGTTGTTGGAGCAGTATCTCCCCCTGCATCTTGAGCTTTTCAAAGCCAAGTCACATTGGTGCTGTCTGGGCTTAGTGCTCTGGCTGGGCTGTTGTGGACAGCTTCTGGTTTAATCACCAGGTCAGTGATCATCTGCTGCTGTGGTCTTTGCCTCTGAGATGGACAAGGTTCTCTTTTGCTTTTGGAGGTTTTTTTTATATTAGGCAGCAGCATTGCTCATGAGCTCTCCTTTATCAGAAAAATATGATTTGTGACTAATACCCCGTTCAGCAGACGTTAGTCCCATTCATTTTTTGCAGAGGACTTGAAAGTAGAGGACAACTTTATCAAGTTCAGATATTCTGTGTAATTACCTGCTGAAGGTGAAAACCATGTGCTGGGGGAACCCGGATACCTGCCCCACTGTATACTGGTGAATTGTTCCCACTCTGTTGCTAATCTTTGTAGTATCTTTTTGGATCCTGAAAGTCGTTAGTGATTGTATACATTAACTGTAAAATGCAGTCTCTGTTTTTTCATTAGTGTAAGAAACGTTGCGTACATACTTGCTCAGAAATGTGAGAATTTGATTTTTCGTCAACACCTGTGTGCGTAACTATAGTAACACTGATAAAACTTAGTAACTGAAAAAACATGTGTAAAGGGATAGGAGTAGAGGAATGTGGTTTAGCTAGATTTTGGGAAGAACCCTCGACAGGGTTCATCCTTGAGCCCCCCTGCAGCCAGCCCTGGTGTGTAAGAGGGGTACGAGTGCTGGGTGATGGGGGCATCTCCCCTTTTCTCTGCTGTGGGGTTTTCCTGAGCTGTGGGAACTTTAACACCCCCGTCCAGCTTGCTGTGTGATGCCAGGCTGTGCCACGGAGCAGCTCAGGCTGCATCAAGCTGAATCTTGACTTGCAAAGGCTGATGCTTTTGACCATAGACGTGACTTCTATGATTTCCTCCCCAGTTATTCCCAAGGATCCTCTCTGCTTGTTACACACAGCTCCTGCAGTCTCATACCAGAGGGGTTTTTACAGGAGACTGTTAAATGTGGGGCTGTTCCCTCCTAGCAGCACATCTTTCTGTTATAAACAGGGTGTGTGATGAGTTTGGGTCTAACTCTTGGCATGGTGCTGTCTCTTCCAACTGGATCTGGTGAAGTGTGGTGCTAATGGTGGGACAGATCCAGGACTCACTGGGTCAAAAAGCAAAGGAAGCAGCGAGTCCCCTATAAAAACTGTCCTGCTGCCAGGGACAGAAAATACGATTTAGGAACTGAGATGGGGAAATGGGCCCTGCACTGAGCCAGGGGCTGGGGAGAAACTGGGATGAGCACGGGCAGAGCAGGAGTGAGGATGTGGGAGCCCCATCCAGCAGAGGATGCTGTGCCAGTCCCAGCGAGGTGCCGGGGCCCCTTCCCACTTGGGCAGGTTTGTCAGGCCTGGTGCTGCCAAAATCGTGCACAGGCGAGTTCAGGCCTGCCAAGATCTGTCCTCGCATCGTTACATCTTTGGCTTAGCTGGGGAAAGCCTTAAATATCGGGCAGCTTTGGGCTGGGGAGACACGACTGGGTTTTATGGGTGTGCGTGGCAGCATTTGCACGTGTGCTGTCTCTCCCGCTCCGTGTTATTTGAGGCTTGGAGCTATTCAAAGTATGCGTGGATGTTTTTAATGAGTGCGTGTCAACCGTGCATGGCCTGGATCGCTGCAGCGGATGAAGTTAGCGGAGCAAGTCGTGCAAGGGAGCCCTGCCTGGAAGCATGAGCTGCTGCTGTTTTACTGCAGCTGCACAGCTGGCACTCAGAGGGCTGGTGCTAAAAGCGGCATGGAAATGTCATTATCCGTTTACGGCTGGTGTTCCTCCTGTAAAACATGAGGCACACACAATGCCTTTAGGTCAGGTTGGACTCAAGGCCAACAAGAAGTAAGAGCTGAGACTGAGTTTTCTTGCTTGGGAGCAAAGGCGAGTGTTTGCCGCTTGCACATGGCTGTGATGCTGTCGGGTGTTCGTGTTCCCAGTTAGCGGTTAGTGGCAGCGCCCAGTAGTGATTGTGTGCTTCAATTTATGTGGTTTTTCATCATCTGCATTTAAAGTTGTTTCCTGTAGCTCTTCCCTCCCTCCCTTTCTCCTTCTGGGACACAAAACGTGGAGCCTGGCAGTTCCCTGTGTTACACCCAGCTGAGGGCTGGTGACACGGATCCCATCCTAACGCACGCTCTGAACAAGGGAGGTACCAGTGGGAATATCTGTCAGAAACAGTGATTGAGGAGGTTAAATGCTTTGAGATTCCTGCTCTCTTGTTCCTGCAAACCTAATGCTTCCCTGTTTCGTGACAGCACGGACACGTATGTACAAGGAAGGGTGTATCCATGCGATGCGGCTTGTTTGGACTGTTAATAGAGAGGTGGTTGTTTCTCAAGGGTTTCCAATAAGCACTTAGTTTTCCATCCGGATGGGTTTGCAATGCCCCGTTAGCAGGGAGGCGGCAGCACTGCTGAGGTGTGTACATTGGTCAAAGGACTAGGTAGGCGATGTTTGCCAGCTTGATGATGTGATGTTCTGTACAAATAATTATCACTACCGGAGATGTAATGGGGAGGTGGCGGGGATATGAGCACCGGGGGTGTAACAGCATATTGGGAAACTGGAAGTAAATGGGGAATTAAGGTGGAGCTGTGTCTTGCGAAGGATCAGAGACATATGGAATAAGTTACCAGGGAAGGTGACTGGAGCAGAGTATAAGTGAGTCTGAGACATCTTGATTAGTTTCTGGAGGAAAGGATTGAAGAGTGTAGTGAAAAAGCAGGGAAACAGGATTTAAAGCACATTACCACTTTAATTTAAAAGTGCCCAAAGCAAGGAAATTCGGATTTAAAGCTGCCAATCTATCACTGGCTGATGCAGGTGTTGGGGTTGGGAGGACTCTGCGGGGTCTGTGTGCAGATGGGTCCATGCCCTGCAGGCTCCTCTCCCAGTCCGGGGCCACGAGCTCCGGCAGCTTAAGCCCAAGCCTTATGTTTGCCCTGGGAATTGGATCCTTTAATATGTGTGTTATGTAATAATATAATAATAAATAGTTATGTGTTTTTGTATAATAATCTGCTGTGTGTGCAGTGTCCTTGATATCTGCCTTGTGTGATGCCCTTAAAACTGATGCAGGGGTTGGTCCCTGCTCGCCAGGCTGGTGGCACAACAGGGGATGGAGTCACCCAGGGAAAGGGGTTTTCTTCTCCCTCTTATTTTCCTGTATTGGAGATCCCTTCCCAGAGTCGCTCCCCTGACTCCTAACGCAGGGTACCTCATGCAGAAGGTCCTGAGGGGCAAAGGGAGAATTTAGGGAAACGCAAGTGCATCTTTTCAAGTTGTGATTTCTGACTTTGCAGTCCCTCCCTATGGTTTAGTTTCTGCAAACAAAATGTTTTTTTATTTCCCACTCTTTGCATTTCTGAATGTAACTACAGACTGAACCCCCCCCCCCAGTCCCAAGCTTTGCCTCTCCGAGCTGCTCAAAGTACATCCTCGGAAGAAGCTGCTGCAGAACAGAGGAGTCCTGGAGCATTTCTTGGCAGGCAGAGGCTTAGAAAATAATTTAAATCCTCTGGCGTTTCAAGTCTACACAAAAGATATGTTTCCCATTCTACAGGGGGAAAAAAAAATCATTTAAAGTGGTAGTCTTGGGAAAGAAATAGTGCAAAAAGATTTATAATAATTAGCATTAAATTCTTCCACCAAATTCTCATCATTGTTTCCTAGTAAATGTTGCCCATCTTTCACACAGAGATGTGTTTTCACAGAGAGAGCATCAATTATTTCCAGATTATTTGTCTGTCGTTAGGTATTTAATATTTTTTAAAATTATTAATTTTTACTTTTGCAGTTAGAAAAAATGTTTCTTTTAACCAACTGCAGCAAATTATTTTAGAAACTAGTGGTTCATGTTAAACTCTTCATTTATATTTTTTTTCTTGTTTTGGTTTTGCTTGGGTTCTGTTAAAAGTGTCATAACGTGGGTGGCATCTTAAAGGTTACTGGAAAGGGTGGGGATGTGATTAGCTAATAAGGGAGATGAACTTTCTGGCAAAAATAATGAAGACTTTGAAGCAAACAGAATCTGGATGCCTGGAGTAAAATTACATTAGATGTAATGAAATAGAAGTTGGAATTTAAAGGATCTAGGTAAATATAAGAAAAAAAAGAAGAGGAATCAAACGGATGTAGTTGTCATTTCAGTGACAAGCGTGCCCTGATCCTGGGCATTATGGCTCTGAAATTGAGAATAATTATTCTAATTTGTTTTATTACATTAGCGTGGGTAGGAGGGAAGAAAGGGAGCTTTCTTTTATGGCTTTCTCATTATTCATAGGCGAGCGCGGCGGGGCCAGGCTCCCGACTCCCGCGCCGGGGCTTCATGGGAATTTTTGGAAAATGATGTCTGCAATGTTCTGACCTTTGCCGTCCCAGCTGCAGCCCTCCTCCTCTCTGCAGGGATCCCACACTTGACTCCTTAGCAACCTCCTTTGTGCCTCTGATCTCTCTCCATTTGTCTAGTAATAGCCCTTGGCAGGAAGACTTGTTGTTCCTTCGGTGGCTGTAAAAGGCAGGGAGCCGCTAATGCCAAGTACTTTTCAAAATCCCTTTCACCCACTCCTTGCAGCGCTGTCTTCAAAGTCAATCAGATGCTGGTTGCAGCCCTGGTGGCTTCTCAAAGGGTCTTTCTGGGAGCTGGGGCGGGGGAAAAGCACTAAGAATTAAAGCAAAACAAAAACCAACACCAGTGACTTCTCTTTCAGAAAAGAGTGGAGATGCTTTGCAGTTGCGTTTCGTGGTGACTCCAGTTTAGGTTTTGTGCTTGACCAACCTACTCCTGTTGCAGCAGAATCTAGATGTTCACCTCTTCTGGAGGTGGGACCTATCCTGTGAGCTTATGGTCATCAGAGCCCATCCTTACCTGTGTGGGAGGGTACCAGGCAGGGAGGGTTTGTTCACCTGAAGGTGGGTTGTTCCAGAGAATCTGGAGCCTTGTCCTACAACCTGTTGATGTTGGACCAGAAATAACGTTCACCACATTGATGAGGAAGTCCATCATCTTGGCATAGGCTTGGAGCTGAATAGGACTGACTGTGGGCTCTGACATGATAAACAAGGTACAGAATAAAGTTATTTAAATAGCAGTGTCATCTGAGGAGCACAAGCTTGTCATTCTCTGGCTAAGGGAGAGGTATCGAAACCTGTTATTGTTCTCTCTTTTCATGGAAGAAGCAGGAGAGATTTGAGTTACCACCTGATCATTAATGAGAGGTTTGTATGAACATCAGATGCAGCTCTTTGTAAAGCCTTTTGTTTGCTACTATCAGAGCTGTAGAAAAAAGTTCCTGAGAAGCCTAATACCTGTATCGCGTCTTCCTTTTAGAAATGCCACACAGGGAAGGAATTGAACCCCCCTCTAAAGCCCATGCCATTCAGATCATCCTTCCTGCACTGCAGAGCTGGAACCCTCCAGCAGAGCCTGGGGTGGGAGACGTGGCTTCATGAGGAGGGTCTGGATAGGTCTGGCCCAAATCCAGGCTCTGACACCAGCACAGTTCATGGCAAGCCCTGCCCCAGAGCATGCTTGGGCTCATAAATTATGCAAATATTTAAAAGTATGCAAACAATTTCAATAACCATAACATCAGCCTTGAGGCATAAAAGGACCATAGAAAACGTATTGAATTTTTAAAAAGCGGGAACTCTGGCTGGTCTTGGGAATGAAATATTTTTTTGTTACGAGGTGCATTGGAATAAAGGTGGCATAAAACAATGTTGTGGAGTTCAGAGGCGGTTTCACACATCCAGACTGTGTGGCTGCTGTAGTGCAGCACCAATCAAGCATCCTTTCCCGGATGCAGCATTTCAGCATGATATTCGTTACTGAGGTTGAAATAAAGTTCTGAAATTTTTCCGGGTTCATCCTTTCAAGTGCAGGAGAAGGCTGGAGCAGGCTGGACAGCCTGGTGCTTAAAAACAGGAAAACTCAAAGTGCTTTAGTATTTCTGTTGTGGTCTAAAGACATTGTATCAGATCCCTGGGATTTGGGTGCTTCAGGTGTTGGGGTCCAGCTTGATGGTCCCCTTACAGCCCTGTCCTATAATCCTTAATTTCTTTATTTTTTTTTTCCATTTTAACTTTGTAAAGCTCCTTCCTCTTCTGTGAACTCGAAGGCTAAATTGCAGCTGGTTTTATCTTTCAAGTAGACTGGGTATATCTTTGGCTTTCAGGAGATGCTGAAACCCCTTGTTCTATGTGCTGGTGGGTGCCTGAGTCCCTCAAGTGCAAGGCACCATTTGGGATTTTCTCTGAGTGTTTCATATTCATATTATGAGAAAAATTACAATCTACGATATATAGGATTGATCTTCATTGCGATTTTTTTTCTTTTTCCTTTTCGCCCATCTTTTGCATTGTAAAGATGCAGAAAGAAGGTATTTAAACTGACCCTAAATTTATAACTCTGGTGCCCCATACCCCACCCGTCTCTCCAGGGCCGGTATCAATAGGGGTTTTGCAGACATAGCTTGAGTCACCAGGCTTCTTCTCGGCTTCCCGTGCTATTGGCCTGTCTGTACCATTTTTTTCAGAATTAATTTTGGGCTGAAAAAGTCTCAAAGAGTGCTTTGTTCCTCCTTGACACTCACTCCAGGGAAAAAGAAAAAGAAAAAAAAAAAAACTGTGGAAAATCTGACATCTGCATTGTAGAGAAAAATCAATAGATAGGGAGGAATATAATTATCCCCCACTCCTGAAAGAATTTTTAAGATATTTTTTTGTAACAGTGACTCATATCGGCTTAGAGCTTGAATGACATTTTAATTATTTAGGCTTTTTTTTTCTTCTTTTTTTTTTTTTCATTTTGAATCACCAAAGTACAGCAGGCTGGAAGGGGTACAGTTGGGCAGAGCGATCTCCATAAGATGAAAAAAGGAAGGATTTGGCGTGTCGCAGTTCAGCCGCTTCCTTCCCTCGGAGGATGTCGGAGCGGGAGCTGCGTGGCTCAGGGGCGAGCAGAGCGAGATGCTGCTCTGCTCCTCAGCGATGGGTGATGGATCACCCCCGGGTCCCTGAATCATGTCTGCTGGCATCAAGTAAATAAGGCAACAGTTTTATCTTCCTTGGAGATGTTTTGCTTCTTATGCAAAGCTTAAAATCCTTATGGAGTTGTCTGTGAGGGTGAGTCCATGGTGGCTCTTGGACTTGTGGGCTTCGTCTTTTGGGGAAGGGACATCAGGGGACATCAAGTGGAGCTGGCAGAGGTGATGGGGCAGAGGGAGCAAGGGCAATGCTGCGGATTTTGTTTGTAGGCAGATTTAATTAGAAGATCAGCTAATTGGGCGATTGAAAGGAGAGTGAACAGAGGAGGGAAAGAGGGATCTGGAGTAAAGCTGGAGGTCAAAGAATCTGGTCATCTCTGTGGGATAGAGATGGGGTGAGAGCTTAGCTGGAGGTCTTAGTGGGGCTGGAGGTTAGACTGGCATGGGCCTTCCACAGAGGATGTTCCCCCTCATCTCCGTTGGGGTGGCTGGGCTGCATCCAGGTGGGATGACAGCCTTGGGTTGTGCAGTGGGCAGCTGGGTGGAAGACCCTCAGGGCAGGGAGATTGGAGATGGATTTCTGTGATTCTTATTGTCCATGGTGGCTGTGACTTGGACATCGGGAAAGGGTTCTTCTCCACTTCCCCTGGCATGGACCTGCACAGTTCCTACACTGACCCTTCTGCGGATCCAGGTCTGGAGCAGGTAATGGAGGTCTGTGGAGGGTTCCCTTCATGGACCCTCTGCCCATGGTAGCAGGGACCAGGCAGTCTTCATGACTCAGTGTTTAGCTTAATCTTACTGGCAGGAGCTGGGGATGGTACGATAAAGAGGAGCAGTGTCCAGATGTGCTCGTCTCACTGAAGAAATGCAGTAGAAAAGTGAGGAGCCATTCTCTTTGCATGTTTATCCTCTCTGTGATTTGAGAAGGTGATTCCTGCTGTGCTGCAGTGCAAATTCAGATTTCAGTACTCTAAAACCAGCAAGGTCTCTTCAGAGGATGCAGCCAGCAGAAGCACAACTCACATCCCGCTTTGGTTCTGCCTTCCAGTCCCATGTTATGTTCCCAGTGCCGCTGTGTACCGTGGCCTTAGGTTTGGGATTTCTGCCACAATTTAATCAAACTCACAAAACATTGAAATCGAAAGCTGTTGGTAAACTTTTTCTCTATGGCTTAATTTCCCCTGAAATCCCTTTTGTTGGGTACTCTTTCAGTGATGGGGCAGGAGAGGAGGGGGTATGTGAGGTTACTCAATCAGGCGAGACTGGAATTGATTCAGTGGGAGTGAAGGGATGATTTTGATTTCCACCCCTAAAGCCAGTTGGCAAACCTGGCAAATGTATTCAACAATCTACTGCATTTGAAAGAATTTATTAGCCATAAATAGCTAGTTTTCAGCAGGCTAACTCAGTTTTATAAATCAGACTGGTTTGGTGCCTTGCTGGCTGGGTCAGGTCCTGAAGCAGGCAGGTAGGAGGATGAATTTTTGCAGTGTGGATTTTGCTAAGAATTTGCTGAGAAATACAATTTTTTTTTCTCTGTTTGCTTTTGAACCTGCTCGAGTGACCATGTGGTCATCTTTCCTTTAATGCTATAGTAAGCTATCAAAACTAGAGATGATGCTGGAGGCAAAATTGTGTCTTGTTCCATGTAATCAGTGTCTTACCTATAGCCAAGGAGTAAAATATGGTGACAAAAGTAATCTGTGACACTTGCAGCATATCCAGGGTGCCCATCACCTGAGTTTGGGAAATGCTGTTTGCATGTGACCGTGAATGCATGGGGGCAGAGCAGGGCTGGCAGATGGAAAGTGCACCAGAGTCATTCTGATAATTAAAACCAGGCATTTTATTGAACACCATTAAAATAAAATAAATAAATAAAGGTCCCTAAATGTAATTTTCCTTCCCCTGTGAAAAATGCTGGTGAATTTAACGCACTGTAATTGTGAGAGCCTGGGAGCCCCGGAGGTTGGGGTTTTGGAAGTACAAGCAGGTGCTGCATCTCCATCCTCCCCTGCGCTCCTCAGCCGTGCCCTAAAGGGAGCAAACTTAGTAGGGGAGAAGGTATTGAGCACATATTTCATTCTGGATGCTAATTCAATCCAGGGTGAACATTTTATAGTTCTCATGCGGACAGCAGCACGAGGAGATTTCTGAGTGTGCAGAATGGCCTGGAGCCGCAGCTGTAAATTAATATGACAAAGATCTCAACTTTCCCCTTCCCCAGGCCAGGAGAATTTCTTTTTACTGGAAGGGACTTTGTGTGCACGGTCTGGCTGCCACGAGCTCGGCCGAAATGATCAAACCTCGGTGTCTTTGTAGCCACCATCCCATCAATATGAATTTAATAATTCTGGTTAGGGCTGGATTCAAAGCAAGGGCACAGAGGTGAAAGGGCAATTGCTAGTTCACTTAGCCACCTGTTTCCTTCCCTTTAGCTTATATTTAATTTGTATTGCTGAATACCTTTCCCTTCTGATATGCAGGACTTTGAAAGTCCCTTCACCCACCCCCAATGTGCAAACAGAGCCGGCGTTTCTGGGGGTGCTTGTTTTTTTCCTGGGGTTGTAAGCATTTGAGAATGCATTTGCCTTTATCATTAGGAAAAGAAAATAAACTCTAAAAGCCATTTTCCCGTTCACATGTTTTATCTAGTGATGAGAATGGATCATAGAAAGGAAAAAAATTTTAAAAATTAAAAAATCAGTTGCTTCTGGCTGGTGCGAGGTATTTAAAAGATGTGTGGACATGGCACTTAGGGACATGTTTTAGCGGGACTTGCAGTGTTAAATTTATGGTTGGAGTTGACAATCTCAAAGATCTTTTCCAACCGAAATGATTCTGTGGGGTGCTCGTGGGCCTCACAGCTTCCTTCTGCATCACTGCAGCATTCCAGTCGATGGGGTCCTGCTGGGTGACACTGACTCCTCGATGCCATCGCCCTGCGAATAGCAAATACCCACATTCTGAAATTGCCTGGGTTCTGGAGGTTTTCTTCTGTATTTCAGGCTTGTGAAATGCAGTCAGTGTGTTGTGAGATATCCAGGAGTAGTGACGTTACCAGCTGGCACGGAGCCCCCGCTGTGCAGGCAGCCTGACTTCACCAGTTTAATAAAAATTCAGGGAGACGGTTATTTTGGACAAGGAGCTGAAAGCAGGATGAGAAAGACTTTCCTCCTCTTCGTGATGGTGTCTTATTGTACTCGCATCTTCAGGATGCTTCAAAAAGAGTCAGAAAAGGTGGGATGGCTTAGTATATTGAGGTGTGGTCCAGTCTTCAAGGTGAATTGCAGCAGGTAAACACTTACCTGTCATTTTTTATCACTCAGCAACTGGGGGTCAGGGAAGAGCTCAGCTCCTTGGTAAATAGGGGCTGGCGAGACCCTGCTCCACGTACAGCAGCAATTTCTCAGGAGTTATGAGCAGCTGCCCTTGGAAATGTTTTTCTGCTTATTGTCTATCTGTAAGCATGGCCAACTTCTGACAGCATTAATTAGTGCTGAGCTAACAAATCGATTTTGATGCCGTATCAAAACACATGTGGTACCTGGAGATGCTTGAACACCACAGGGAGAAATTAAAATTAGGGGGGATGGAAAGCGGGGGGACCAAGCTTGGCATGGAGAACACCAAACACTGGAAAATAAGAGGAGGGGTCTGCAAGTGTTTCTTTTTGTCATTTATGTCCTGAGCCTTGAACTTACTCTTTACAATAACTAGGAACTTATACATGTGAGAGAAAAAGCAATTAAGCTGGAGGCTGGTACAGCAAGTTTGTGGTAGCAGCTTCCCGTTGCTGCTGTCTGGAAGCTACTGAGCATTATAAATGCCTGTATAAATGTTCTTGGACTTTGAAGGTATCAGGCAGATCTTGCTTTCAGAAAATGCCCCACTCCGGTAAAAGACAAGTCCTTTTTTAAAACATCTCTGTCCTGGTCTTTCTAACAGTCAGGCATTACCTCCAGCACAGCGTTAACACACCAAATCATCAGGTTTGTTCTTAAATCCATCTCCCCTGAGGCTGATCTCTGGAGCTCAGTTTCAATGATAGGACTAAATGCTGTGCAGCCCGAGGGCCTAAAGATGGGCTGTTTCCTTTCTCACCTTCCCTTTTGCTCAAGCAACACTACCAGGAAGGTAGCTGGAGATGAGATCTGACTGCCATGGGCTGCAGGAAGGATCCAGTTAGATTTTGACGTTGTGAGCACTGCTCTCCAAAGTGCTGCAAAGGATTGCTTTCCTTTCTGATTTCCATTCAGTTTGTCCATATCATTCACCTCTTGAACTCTGCTTAATATTTGTTCCAAAATACTCCTTGCAAGAGGTTTGTAGTTTATGTCCAAATGACAGGATGGTCTTCTGTATCTTCTGGAGTCTCATGAGGTTGTCCCATGCACATGCCCCCTGGCTTCTTTCCCTTCTGGACTCATGAAGGTCTTCTCCTTGTCCAAAGAGAAGACAGTTTGGGTACATCAGAGATGCTCTGCGCTCTGCCTGTCTGAGAGCAGGGGATGGGGATTTTTCCCCATGCTTTGATCTGTGGTATGGGAGCATAATCTGCTGCAGCTGTGGAGTCCAGGCCAGTTCAATATACACAGAGAAATCTTGAAAATGGATTGGGAATTGTTAACAGACGGAAAGAAATCCAGCGCATGTCAAACTCCAGCAGATGTCGGGATCCCCATTTCCTCCCCTCCCTCTTCTGTCCTCCTGTGCTCACTTGGACCCAGATCCCGTTTCTCAAACTAAGTTTACATCTTCAAGAGAACAGGAGCTGACTTCCAAAAATGTCAGCAGAAGCCAGATAATTAGGGGAGAGTATGTTAAAGCAGAGTCTGTCCGGGCACAGAGCAGTAGGGGCTGTCAGAGCTCGTCCTGGTGTGTTGCATACCCAGGGATGCACAACTCTGCACAGCAGGATTATTTAGCAGTTATTTTAGCCACTGTGGCTCTTCTCATGGTGGTACTTGGCAGAGAGGAAGCTACAGGGCAGGTAGATTTTTGTTCTCTCATTTCCTGGTCCAACTTCATTTGAAAACTGGCCAACTCACATGCCAGTGTGGGAGTGGAAGTGGACCTGAAGGCAGCAGCAGGGTATAAAAGATTTGAAACACCTCCTAATAATGAGAGGGGGAGTTTTCTATGCTGAAAAACAGATTTGATATTAAGAGCTTTAAGTGACTTTCCTGTTTGAAGGCTTTATAGTAAACAAAACGTGATTAACTCCCTTAGTGACTCATTGCAGGAAAGATTTCTGGTTTTCAGTACGGTGCTTTTCTATCGTATTCTTGTTTTAATTATGCCTGCTGAATAATAGAGCTTGATAAGAGCTTGGGCAAGGTAGGAGGGAAGGTCATCAAGATAGCTGTCCTTTTTTAATATTCCAGCATTCTTGCACAGAGCCTTTCTTAGCATCTGTCCTGCCACTGACAGGGCTGCCGGCTGCGGCACATCCTGTGAGATGCTATCAACGTATCCTGTAATTTTAGAAAAGGTTTGAGGGGCAGAGTGAGCTGTGGATGATTCAGGAGGGGGAGACGAAGCTGTGACTGTTGACAGCAAGTCTGTCTTGTCCCTGCCTCCCTTGCTCCAGTCTTTGCAAAGTGACAGAGGACAGAGTTGGGATCTGCAGAGTAACTCGCTAGAGAGTGAAATTGCAGAGCAGTCACTGGTGCCCACCACTCTGCTTTCTCATCCTGCAAGTTTTGTATGGTACTGCTTCCCATACTTTTATCTGTGCCTTTATGGACCAGCTCTGCTTGAGGGGTTTCTTTTAGTGGTGGTGCTGGTGAGGGGTGTCCCCTTCATGAAGATGCAGACCTCTTGGGTCAGGGTATTTCTAGGTCTGAGCTCCTGGTGTGGACCCTTCTCATCCCTCTATGGAGCCACCCTCAGATGTTCCCATTGCAACTTGTATTAACACAACCGTGTGTGAGAGGTTTGGAGGTGCTTCGTTTCTCCGGAGGCTGCTGGGAGGGCCAGTGCTCAGGCTTCAGTGTAACTCTTGTGGAGTTTTACAGGTCTGAAGACCAGCAGGTTTGAGCAGGGTATCAGGCATCCCACGGGCTGCCTGGCCTCTGGGGACGGAGTGGGCAGTGCTCTGCTTTGGTACCCTTCCTTGTTCCCATGGTGTGCAGAGCCCCTCCATGCCTGGCAGAAACCTTTGCCTTATTGCTGTCTGTAAAATAACTTCTGTAAAATAACAATTACGCTTTACTGTATCTCTTTGTTCTTCCTTGCTGGTTATGGTGGTGTCGATTTGCTCTGTTGCATCCCTACTATTTGCCTCTGCAAGGTGAAGTTTTTCCTGCAGCTGGTGGTTGACGCTGAGAGCTGGTGGGGCCGATGCTGTCTGTCTGGTGTTTCACTCTGGTGACCACAGGATGGTATTGTGTACAAATGACCCTGCCATTTATAAGCAGGAAAAATAATTTTGAACAGCAGGTGGGTGAAGTCTGCTTGAATTCAGCAGCGTGCCTGATAACAAGTATCATTTAAGACTATACATAGCTGTATTGAAGGCTGCTGGGGTCAACTCTATTCACAAAGACTTCATCTGGCGTAAGGCTCAGGCCAAGAAGAGTGTCTATTTCCTATTAATTTACTTTCCAAATAAGTTTGTAACTAATTTTGTGGATCTTCGCTTAAAAAAAAAGTCTATGTTGGGTTAAGCCTAAGGTCCAACTAACTTCTTATATTGTCTCTAATAGCAGTCATTAATAGATGTTTAGGGAGAAATATAAAGCATAAAGTGATCTTCTGGGGCAGCTTTTCACAGTTCCTGGCAGGCAGGTGGTTTAAGGATTTTTCAGGGAGGAGGTTGTGTTCAGAAGTTACCCCGAGCCTATCCTCTGGGAATGTGTTTAATTCCATTTGAACACATTTGTACTTTTGGGTCCCATAACGTAAATTATTTGCTGTGTGGAAAAGTAAATCTTTTGTTCATTCCTAAACCAGCTACTCAAGCCTTCCATCAGTTGCCTTAATATCTTGTATCAGGAGAAATGGCCAATAATTGTTCCCAGTTAGAAGCACAGAATGGTTTAGGTTGGAAGGGATCTTTAAGATGTAGATCCAACCCCCTGCAGGGACACCTCCCATCAAACAGTTTGCTCAAAACCCCATCCAGTCTGGCCTCGAACACTTCCAGGCATCCACAACTTCTCTAGGTAACTTGTGCTAGTTTCTTACTGCCTTCAGAATGAAGAATTTCTTCCTCATATCTAATTTAAATCTACCTTCTTTCAGTTTAAAGCTATTACCCCTTGTTCCATCGCTCTAATCCCAGATATAGAGTCCCTCCCCATCTTTCATGTAGATCATAGGGACTGGCAGGGACTCTGAGGAGACCCTCAGTCTCGTCTCCAGGTTGAACACCCCCAGCTCTCTCAGAAGTTGACCTCTTCTGTATCAGTCGGGAGTTACAATACTCTCCTCAGTCCTCTCTTTTCCACGCTCAGCAACCATGGGATTTCAAACATTACGCAGCCCATATACAGTCTTGGAAACTGAATATTTACTTATGAAGTTTGACAGTTTTGGGGGATCTTTAACTGGAATTTGGAATTTTTCTTGGTCCCCAAACCTGCTCAACTTTGTTTAATGCTGCAAGTGAAGGGGTTTGGATCTATTTATTTATTTATTTATTTTAATGCAATTTTGATGAAACTGGTTGACCAGAATATGCCATTGTACTGGAACCTCCTCCTCCTCTGAGTTCTCAGGTTTTGGCACTGAAAGGTCACTGTCTCTTCTTGAAAACCTTCCCTACTGCAAATGTAAAGAAGCTTCAGGATGCTCCTGGTGTAGCTGGTGATGGGTCCTTGCAGAAACTTGCTGTGTTTTTCTACTAAGGAAGGCAGGAACATTGTAATTAGGGGCAATGTCAGAGGTAGGCAAATACCCCCTAATTGTATGCAGATGATAGAGCTGGTTCAACCTTTTGACTAGTGAAGCTTTCCTCAATTTGGGATATTGTGATCCTAATCAGGGACCTTTTGCCATACATCAAAGCCGTGGGGCTGAACCCGCATACCTCCAGGCTGGCACAGCTTGATTGCAAGGCTTCCTGCTAGCGGGCCCATCCCTGGCCAGGTGTCCTTCCTGCCGTGGACGACTGATTCTTTTCTACTGTTCATCACCGAGGCAAAGAAATTTAATCCCAATGTTACTGCCAGCCCTGGAATGGACCCACTGATTTGGAAATTTCACCCTCCTGTTGCCCTGAAATATCATTGCACAGCAACCTCTGATACCTGCTTATTTCATTGCCAACCTCTAACCTAAGGTGGAGCAGACCTGTCATTAGCGCATTCATCTGTGTTTAGATCTGTCAGCTTCCTTCCCCTTCTCCTCTTTTGTTTCTCTAATTACTTTGATTGTGTCTCTGTATCCAGCTCAGGGCTGGTGAGGCTGCTGGGGTCCCCATCCCTGTCTGTGTTACTGTTTTCTTTTCTGCAGGCAGCAGAGGTGGCTTTTCAAGAGGGGAAGAATTGGGTCTGGGTTTTAAAATTGTGAACGCAGCTGTGTTTAGGTCTGCAGGTAGCTTTTCACTCCGTTACACAGAAATGTCCCAGCAGCTGAACCCGGTTTTCAGGCTTTTCCTATGGCTTCTCAGTGTATCTCCCTGCCTCGTACCCAGCAATGCTGGAAGCTGATACTGGGAACACTGGGCTGCTCATAGTCTCCCTGTGCTGCAAGTGAAGTATCTTTGAGCACCCTTTAAGTGACATCTCATAGTCCACAAGGATTTTGTATCAAATTTTCAGTGGAAGGAGTCATGTTTGAGTTCTTACTGCATATTCTTCCCTCGGAGACAACGGCTGGGCCTGGGATGCAGATGTGGTGGGTCTCCGGGGGGTCATTCCAGCCTCTGCATTTCCCTGCTGTTACAGGCTCTCCCTGTAATTTAACCAGAGTATTTGGCATCTTGAGATAATACCTTGATGTAAAAGATAAAGTAAAATAAAATATTTGTGACTGTATTTTTTTGTCTTTTTTTTTTTTTTTTTTTTTTTTTTTTTTTTTCCCCCCAGGGGCTGATTAAAATTCGAGGAGATCGCTGCTGGAGAGACTTAACTTGCATGGATTATCACTACGAGGTGAGCAATCTGCACATTAAAACTCATTTCTCATGTCTGCTTTACTTTGGTAGAAAAATGTTCTCTAACCTTTTCTCTTCTGCCAGGCAGCTCTCTGCATTTTCTTTCTTTATCACAGCCTGTCTCTGGCACCGCAATCAATGTCCATACGCCAGCTCGGTGATGCTGTTTTTCCCAACCACAGCCCTAAAAGACCAGTTTCTTTCCTTCCCTCTCCTCACCGTTACGGACTGATTCAGGGGCAGACCTGAGCTCCACTGAGAACTGCCTCTGTCAAAATTCTGCGGGAGAGGAACAGAAAGGGCTTTTCCATAGCATTGTGCTGAATGCTCTCTGCTCACGCTTCCAAAATGCAGACATATGTAGACAGAAATAGAGCATCTCAGTGGTCTCCAAGATGCTGAGCACTAATCGCTGGCAATTCAGAATTATGCAGTTTTATCTTTTCGACATCTGTTTTGGTGATTACATTGCATTCTGATTATAAACTGTGGTTTGTGTTCTGGCTCTGAGTGTTGTCTCCTCTTTGATTACAAAAGAACGAGCTCAGTTTTCCCTCTCTTTTTACCTATGTTTTTGCATTTGCCTTTTGTATAAACAGTGTGGAAAACGGAAGAAATTGCTGTGTACAGCAGCACTGCACTGGGCGAGTAGCCCTGATTTAGTGAAGGAAGCAGTGCTGAAGCAACATTCCCTCCTCCAGATGAACATTGCAGCCACTGAAAATGGCACACTGCGTAGTTATGCCTCTGATCTATAATCCTTGTCCATCTAACGAGTAGGAGCTGCATCTGTTAGCACCAGGCTGCAAAAGTCTCAGCCTTCTGCTGCCCTTGTCCCATGTTGGTAAGACCCAGATACCTCTTCATGCCTCAGCCCCACTTATTTTCAGCCAGTAGGGCTGAACTGTCAGTCCCTGGAGATGTCCCTTCAGGGTGACATTCTCAGTGGACCTTCATCATGTCTGGAAACCATTTTCCTCCTCCAATTAAAGCTGACAGAACCTGACTTCTCTGACCTGCAGAACATATTCCAAGGTGTTGCCTATCTGTTACTTTTTATGGGGTAGACACACTGAGGAGTGGAAATGGGGACGCTTGTACCTCTGTCTTTCCACTCTTGTGGAAAGAGAATTGCATGTGAGTGCCAGGGATCACGTCACTAGTCCTGTTACAGGGTTAGGATTCTTCTTTCATAAGTAGGAAAAAAAATAATCTATCCGTTTCCGAGGTGCCAACACCTTCATCTTTTGCTCCTGTGACCAAGTTAAGTGGTCACATGTTTGAAATGGAATTTTGCAGGTCCAGAAAGCCATGTCTGCTGTTTCAGGTTTAGTGCTCCTTTATTTTATCATCATTTACTTTTAACGGGGTTTCATCGATTGAATGCACAGGTGACCCTTTATGATGACAGCTGCTGGCTTGGCTCTTGTTGGACCATCGGTGTCCTGCTTCCCTCTGAGTAAAACTTTGGATGCACAGACCTTTCAGCCCTATCGTCCTTAGTAACAAACATAGAGGTTGCTGCAGTAAATTTTCCTTCATTTTTGCCTACCAGCCCGAGGACTCGGCTCCATGTAGTGCCGGGCACCTGGCAGCAGCCTGAGAAAAACCAGCTCGAAGCGAGCCCCCCACAATCCCCCAGCCGGCTCCGCTGGTGACCCCAGCCCACAACAGTCAGCCTGCGTAATCCCAAATATTTCAAATCAAAACCAGAATCAGGTCTGTAGCCCAGAAGGCTAATTAAGACCATTCCTGTCATATCCATAACGCAGGATCCCCAGCCTGTGCAAGTAATTGGGAACAGGGGCAGGGGGCAGATCACGTTATCAATATCAATTATTTTAATCCACACAAAAGAAGCTGCAATAAAAGGAAAAAGGAAAATGAAAGAGGCCAAACTTTGTCTACTGGTGATAACAGACAAAGGACTGCAATTCACCTGCTGATTGCAGCCAGCCAGAGGGAGGAAGAAAAGGGTGAAGCTGAAGATACCTCTGTAAGGGAGGGAGCTGGGAATCTGCTCATAATTAGGATGATAAAACTGGGTATTGGACCAGCTCATAAGTGGACCTGGGCCAAACGTAGTCTGCTGTGATGTATGTTGGCCACCCCAGCTCTCCTGTTCCAGTCCTGAGCTGCAGTCCAAAATCTACATGGGTTTCTCTGCCAAGAGAATTAATGAAAACACATGGCCTCCATCTCTTGCGTGGTGAGTGCACCCTGGACTATTTATTTGTAGTAGAACCAGCAGCTATGCTCGTGGAAAATAACATTTCCACTTTTGTCAGGAATCGTGTATAAAATAGTAAAATGTTGTTATGGCTTGGGTAATTAAACAGAGCATATTTTTCCTACCTCTTTCCTCTCTAATGTGCAGGGCCTTAATCCCAGCCTTTATGGAGATCTGTTCCTCAACTGAAGACTCTCTGTTTAGAGGGCTTACGATCTGTGACGCTGTGTAATTTGGAGAGGGAAATGGCAGAACGCATGGTTTACATAGGAAAGGTATTTTCCTACCAGTCTGACTCTCCTCTGCTCCCCGAGGAGTAGATGGGCTCCAGTAAGTGTGGAAGAGAACTGCAGACAATGGTAGAGATGAGAAGACTTTGCTCTACAACCATACGCTGCTTGGCACGTGGAACCTACCTGGAGGCTGGGATGAGGGTGGAAACGCTCAGTGGATTAATCGTGGCTGTAGGTGCCAGGAGTCCCAAACTCTAATCCCAGCTTGGCAAGACACCATGAACAGGGAATTTAGCCTCCTTTTGCATTAGTTTCTTTGCTAAGGTGGCCAGAGGCTGCAAGGTCAGTGCGTATGGTTGCACTCTGGTGTGTGTGAAGGTCAGGACTCCTTGTGCCCGTAGTGACCTGGAGCTTCATGTGCAGTGGAGTCCACATTAGCACATGAAAATGAACATGCCTGGGTGGCAACCGGCAGGTGAAGTCCTGGGGTCTGACATTCCATGGGCTTTATTTAGCGTTTGTTGGGTTTGCCATCATTTCGCTGTGGCTGTGGTTCATTGGCTTTTTCCCCTGTAAAAGTCCCAGTAAAAGGGAGGCTTTTGCTCAGCGGAACCTGTTCCTGATGCAGTTAATGTGGAGGGAAGCTGCTTCTGGGTTTTAAGTCTGTTTGTCATCATGATTATTAAGCATTTATCTGCTGTGTACACAATGGTTTACAAATATGCGAACAGCGGTTTGCAGGCTGAAGCTACATTTCTGCTTCCACTGGAGTGCATGGCAGGGATCCCACAGTCTTCAGAGGCATCTTGCCCCTTGGGCGAAACAAAGCAGTCTCAGTTCCTTGCTTGCATGACCAGGGGGATGGGGCTGACTGCGTCCTCCTGTCCCTGCCTGCTCCAGAGGGCATCCTTCACCCCCTGAGGAGCGCAGCAACTCCCTCCCATAGCTGGGCTCCCATATGAACCAGAGAAAAATTCTGCTACAGAAGATTTTGCACCACTTGAGGCCATTTCTGGAGGTTGCCCAGCTTGCAGGATGTTGGCCGGGCATGGGCTGGAGCAGCTTTCTAACTGCTGTTCGTAGGTACCAGGACTGTGAGCCAGGCTCTGGATCAAGGAGCACCAACCTGTTCCCCAGGGGCCTCTTACCGTTCCCTCCTGTGCCAAGCTTCATCTGGCTCAGGCTTTGCTGATTCTGGGTGTGCTGCTTACTTGGCACCAGCACAATGTCTTAACATGCTCCAAATGGAGAAAATCCTCTTGTGCAAGACCCGTGTTTTTAAAATCTTCCCACCAAACCTGCAGTTCCCCGACCCTTGCGCTTACACAGCCGAGCACCTTGCGACCATATGTCTTGGCGTGGGGTGGCACCAGGCAGGAGATGAGCGTTTCTGACCCGCATCCAGGCCAAATGGAGCTTGTGTTTTTGGATGCTGGCGGTGGTCTTGGCAGAGTAGTTAAGGAGATAATCTTAGGGGTTTACAAACGGGAAAGTCCTACATGGTCACATCTATGGCGTCTCCCTGTATTCCACTGCAAAAGTACTCCCTGAGGGATGCGTTTTTATAATGGCTGCCAAAGTATTGTTGCTTTTTAATTACAGACAGATATCTTGTAAAATTCAGCCACCAACTGGTAGGAACAGCTGCTGAGGCAGCTGCTCGGGCAGGCGGGTGCATGGAACAGAGCCCTGCTGGGCATCCTCCTCCTCTGCCAGCTTTGCTCTAAAACCGCGCCGGAACCCTTAAACACATCCAGGGGGTCCCTCGCCTCCCGGTGTCCTGTCCTCGGCCAGGCCAGTGCTGGGTGAAGCTCACCAGGGGTGGCAGCCACTGCGCACACCAAGCAAAGAGTCTGTGGCTCTTCCACTGATAGCTGGGACAACTTGTATTTTGTATGATCGATTTGAAGATCTTTTTTTTTTCAAGTGGTGTTTTGCAGAGAATGCCTTTTATTCAAGAGTTTCTCAACATTTTACATTCTTTGCTGCAAAAAAACAGGCTAGGAAGGCAAACTTACCACTGAGACAGAGAGGTAGGGAAGGGACAAGAAAAACCCACTCCTGAACCAACAAAATCTTTGTCAACGTTGGAAAACGCAGGATTTGCTTCCCTGCTGTGGAGTTGTTGTGAGTGCTCAGGGTGGGTCGGTTGCCACGAAGCAGGAAAGTTTGAAGAACTTTGCTGAACCAGCCTCTACTTAATAACTGAGTCACAGAATTTTAGTTCTGAATTTGTCAGCGCTGCTGAGAACAGCTTTGATCTTTACGTAAGACGCTGCGCAGCCACAAAGGTCATTTCTTCTGATTCGTACAAATTGTCGCTAATTATTCTGTAACTGTTTTTCTCAAATAGAGGCTGTCAATCAGTGCTCCAGCTTCTGGCATACAGCAGCTCTCCGGTTCCTGGGGAAGCTCTCCAGAGCACAATGTCTTTTGTACCTAATTAGGGGCTTGCTGACTGATAGCTGAGCTGATAAGGATGAGAGGGAAGCTCTAACTGCTCTTTAACTGCCTCTTGATTTCTTTTCTCCCTTCTCTTCACCGTATTAGACCTTGTTAGACTTTTCATCTCGCTTTTTCCAACCTATTATGAAACAAAAAGTAAATAATATCTAGCAATTCATTTTGATAAATGAGAAAATTATCTGCTTTCGTGATCCGTGATGCCTCAGGGTGGGCTTTATTCCAACAGTTTGCATTGCTGGAAGGAAGTGTTCCTGACAGGGAAGCAGGTACTCAGATCTCATGCTCAAAATGTATGTTTTAAAGTTACAAATTCATATGAGGGAAACAGTGTTGAATTAAACAGAAAATAAGAACATTTTTTAAAAGTGACCATGCAAAGCATTTTGCAGATCTTCTTTTTAATAACACTATAAAATACCTATGTAGCATCCTAAGTTTACAATTATTGGCTCTTCACAGAATTTTTTCTGTTCTGAAGACAAGAAACATGAATCCTGACAGGACTGATGGTCACAATAATGAATTATTAAGGCCATCAAAATATATTCCCAAGTTGTGGCTTCACTCTTGCCCTTGGTATGAGGTAAAACAGAACCATTATTCAAACCAGGACAGCTGTGGAACTCCCAGGTCTGGCCTGGCTGTGGGAGCTCAGGTTGGACAGGTGGGCTTTCCAAAACTGATGTCTTCTGGAGGAAGCACAGAACTTCCCTCTACAACAGCCACCAAAGGGAAATCATAGAATCGTAGAATGGTTAGAGTTGGAAGGGACCTTAAAGATCCAACCCCCCTGCCATGCGCAGGGACACCTCCCACCAGACCAGGTTGCTCAAAGCCCCATCCAGCCTGGCCTTCAACACCTCCAGGGATGGGGCAGCCACAGCTTCTCTGGGCAACCTGTTCCAGTGCCTCACCACCCTCACAGCAAAGAATTTCTTCCTAATATCTAATCTAAATTTCCCCTCTTCCAATTTAAAACCATTACCCCTCGTCCTGTCACTAGACTTCCTGACAAAGAGTCCCTCCCCAGCTCTCCTGTAGCTCCCTTCAGATACTGGAAGGCTGCTATCAGGTCTCCCCAGAGCCTTCTCCAGGCTGAACAGATCAAAGAACCCCTCGTGGTGTTTTTGGTACAGAATGGTTGTGCCTACCGGTTGGCAGCTTTTCCACTTGCTGGTATGAAAGGGTCTGGGTTTGTTTCATTGGATGCAGAATAATTTGCGTCTCTGCCCTTTCCTTCATGTAGGGCGTGAGCTTTCACGGTTTTGCTGATGGATTTTGTTGGTTCCCCTTGGGACAGGAGGTCCTGGGTCATAGCAGTCGAGTTACCAAGGTCAGGGCTGCTTCTGAGTCCTGGCGCACGTTTTAGCAGATGAGGTTCGCTGCAGAATTGGTTGAGGAGGGACAAGATGTAGTCTTGACAGGGGGAACTTTTACATATTCTGCTAAAAGCATTTGTAAAGGGTGTGGAAGTCCAGCAGTCCATGATTGCAGGGCCTGAGATTAGCTCAGCACTGCTGGACAAGTGGCTGGGAGCCCAGGACAACGACTGCCTGCCTTCAGCACCTGGGAGGGTTTTAAGAAGTGACCATGGGATTTGGTAGATGTGTTGTGGGTTTCTGGAGTTCCTCGCAGCCTGTCGTTATTTGAGACAGTAGAATTTGTACTCTGAAAGCTGTGTTTTTGTAAAAATGTGAGTGAAGTGAGCTGTGATCTCTCTACCTTCACTGGACAATTTGCTGTTGATGAGTCCTCCATAAAGAAAGGCAAAGGAGACATGGTTCTGCCCATGGTGGATTATAAATGCTCTTTATTTTCATCTCCTGTTCTAAAAGTGAACTGTTCTTTGAGTTAAGACGACTGATACCAAAAGGAAGAGCACACTTGTGTTCAGCTTCTTTTCTTTTTTTCCATTTAGTCATAAGTTTTGAAAAATGACCTTTTTGGAGGCATAATTGAAAAACCAGTTGTCCTCATTCACACATATCGAAGGGCTGCTTAGTGTGGATTTGAAGCCGAGGATTAGGTGCTTTATTCTGGGTTTTGGTGATTTGCATGATGTCAGTGCTAGCACTGGAAGAAGGGCCAATTCTTGACCTTGCCTGTGATCAATTAAGTAACAAGATCCATCATAAGGTAAGTGCATGAAGCAATAATATTGGCAGATAAATGTCAACACGACATCAAAAGCTTATTACACTGTATCTGGATTTTGTATCAGGCTGCTGCAAGAAGGTCTCTATCTCAGACAGGTTTTTAGATGAATTCCAGGTGTTCCGTGTTGGATGCAAGTTATCTTTGAACACAACTTGCTAGAAATGCTTGTTATTCCCAACTTTGGGCTGGGCTCTGTTGTTCTAATAATAGTTAAAGGAGTGCATCACTTAGAAAGAGAAGGGAGCGAATGCTTTTAAAGGTAGAACTTGTGCTCAGCTTGGGAAGATAGGTGTTACTAGGTTTGCAGATGTTGGGTTTACTGGCAGAAGCACAAGCAGAGATTCTGTGACTGTATAACTTCCAGCTGAGCACTTCTCGGAAGGAGGCCTGGTTTTCCAGAGTTTGGGTGCTGGCAGCGAGTTCTGCTGCAGATGATCAGTGCTTCTGAAAATGAGGTCTGAGCTCCCGAAAGCTGCAAAAGCGTAAGTTCTTAGATGCGTAACTCTCCTTGTGGAGTTGCAGTTTTAGAAAACATAATGATAAATACTGACATTTATGCCCAGTCATGCTGCTTTTTTAAAAGTTAAAAGGAATACAGGTCTTCTGCAGTCAAAGGATGTGCCAGAAGAACTAGGGTAACTGATAACATTGGACCTTAGGCAGAACAAAAGCAGATTTCTCCTCCTTATTTGGGGACACGGTAGGTGATAATTTATTCCAAGCAGAGCGGGCGGCAGGGAAACGGCATTCCAGAGTCGTGCACTCGTGAGTGCATAGGTTTACTGTCAGCCTGTGTTTGGTCCAGGAGCCTGGCTTGTATTACCCTGAACAGCAAACATGACAGATGAATGGTAAGTGGATTCCCAACCACCTCAAAGTCAGCATCAGTTCAGGTACCGTCTTCATCAGGACCAGGATCCTGGCAGTGAATTTAGGAGAAGGGGGAGGAGTGTCTGGTCGGGGAACTGTCAAAATAAAAGGTAGAGCTGCAAACCAGCGTCATAAAGCAGACCCAGCATCTTTGGCCCAGGCTCAGGAAACCACATACTATTGAAGTAAATTGGACGTAAGCAGGTGCTGAGAGAGAAACTTTCAGAATAGCTTTAAAAAGGAAACTAATGGCAGGAATTGGAGGGATGGGATAAGCACGCAGTAAGTGATCCCTCCCAGACTCCAGCTACCATGGGCTGCAAAGCACTTGGATTTGCTGTGGGATTTTATTTATCTTTTCTGTGCAGTTTTCTCTGTGCGTTTCTGCACCAATTATAACTGTATTAAAACAAACAAACAAAAAAAAGCTAGCAACCTCAGTGTTTCTCACTTTGGTATAAGCCAAGCAGGTTAGTGGCACCTGCCACTTGGGTCACCCACTGGTTGCCCCAGCTTTCCCCTCATTTCCAGCAATATTAAAACAAAATAGGGTAAACTACCAGAAATTTAGTAGAAATGCCCTCCAGGGAACTTTCTGTTGTGAGCCTTTTGAGGTTTTTGAAGCGTAGGAAGACATTATCCCTCCCCAGTGCCGGGATCAGCAGCAGAACTGTCAGTCACACGCTATAAATGCATTGGGAATATGCCAATACCATTTTCAGCAGTAATACAATTCCTCTTCCTGGATTCTTTTCTGTTTTTCTTAAGGATTTGTTTTAAGCCTGGTGAAAGCTTCCTGTACAACTATTGGATTTCATCTCTTCGTTACACTCTCCCACTGTTTCAAACTCGTTTACAGACCACCCAGGACCCTCATCAGTTGCCTTAAATATTCTCCTCTTTTCTCCTCCTCCCACCTCTACCCATTTGGTCTTTTTCAATCCTAATCAGATTAATCTTTACAACCCACTTCGCAGCCACTTAGTCAGCTCTCCATGCTCTGATCCTGTATGTGGCTTTTATCCTACTGGCCAGCTTCTCCAGTGGGCAGAAACAACAGAGCCCATCGCTTCCCTCTGCCTACCAGGGGCTGTGGGGAATGATCTACTCCTCATGAAATGTTCAGGACCCAGGAGGTTTGTCAGCTCTGAAGATAACAGAGGCAATGCTCTGATAATTATTTAAATTGTGGATTTATGAGCTGGTTAATGGTGTGTTTTAAGAAATCTGCAAAGATAAGAAAGATGACAAATTTCAGCACTAACTGGAAGACAGAAATGAGAAGGGAAAATGGTAGAAGAAAATTTAAGAGCTTTCCAGTCTTTCCAAGTAACATGTCTGTTTTCTGTCTTGCTTTGTGGATGAGAATTTCTCAGTTGGCCTCCTTGATACAGTGTCAGCAACTCCTCTGTCATGGTCATCATGGTCCTTCAGGCTTCACAACCCACATCCACCAGGCAGGACTGGCTGACTGGCCTGGGACCCTCTGCTGTGATGGGGCAGCCTCAACACCCATCTTGGGACTTGCTTAGACCTTGCCTAGAGCCCTCACACAGGTGTACCTATCCATGCATTCTCTGAATGGTCAAAACTAGTCTTCATGGCAATAAATATACAAATTTTTTGCCATCCTTCATGATGCGGATGGACATGAAATACTGTTTTGTGGTCTCCTACATACCAACATTCCAGCTGCACTCTAGGGAGAGTTCATCTTCTCATCAATTCCCACCTTGCCCAGTGTTTGTCGGAGTTTAACCATCACTGCAGTTCCTTCACTTTAGAGACCTTTGGGATGATGCAACTGTTGGTGTCTGCCAAAGTTTAGTGCTCTTCTTTTTCCATAATGTTTGCTCTCAAGGGTCCAGGAGTCTAAATGAAACCGAAACATGAATTCTGTGATTTGATGTAGTATCAGCTGCAAAATGGTGTATGCAGACCTCTAACATACAATTAAATTACCCAAAAATCAACCTACATCTTAGCCATCTGCTTTTCCAGGGAAAGCAAAATAACTACATGCTTTTAATTGCAGATAGAGTTTAAACAAACAGGGTGTTGGTTTACAAGCTGGTGCTTTCTTCTTTGGAGATCAGATTACATTTTCATCAGATTATGAAAATGCGCTACTGTTTCATCTCTTTCTTTGACTATTAAATGTGTTAAATTGTTTAATGAATTCTCACATAATAGAGGACTCTGTCCTAATTGAATAAGTAAAATATTGAATTTGTTGCCTACAAAATAGCAGAAGAGTTCTACTGAAGAAGCTGCATTCCCAGGGGTGGGTGTGTTTGTGTGTTTCTCCTCCTCTGGTCTCTTACCGGAGTTTTCTTACAGGAATAGCCATAAGAAACTATTCCAGTTCTTAGGATAACTCTATGCAAACACCAACAGTTTTCATTTTAGCTTGAAGTTTTATTTCCACAGAAATGTTGGTTTGCCCAGGAGAAGGACTAGCCATTGGTAGAATTTCATGAATAGTAGGGGCATTCCGTTTGCTGGTAAAAATTTGAATTATTTGCATATCTTCTATTTATATTTAAATTATGCTCTTTCCCTGCAACTCTGTGTTTTCAAGCTTTCTGCATTGAACACACACTTGATTTGAATTACAGCACACAGCCAATGTCACTTCAGTAATCAAGGGGCTGATGGCCTGGGACGATTCCCAGACACATTTCCCTCCTTACCATACCTCAGGAGGAATTTCATCTATTTCTTCAATGCAGATTTTTTTTTTTTTTTCTGCCTTGCAACTATTACAGTGCTCACAGCCAGCTCTTGTAATTCTGTAAGAAGAAAAATACAGCATTAGGATGGTGCACGAATGAGTTAATAGTAAGTCTCCGCTGTGGTGTTTTGCTCCAAAGTCGTGTGCGCCAAACTGACCTTTAATCTTGGAATATAAATCACTTTCCAGTCCTATTATTTGTAAAATCCTACAGGCTTGCAAATGCACAAAAGAAGCCTTTGTCTCTTATTAATTTAATTTATAGGTTAAAGTTTCAAATCAGTGGCAAGCAAAAGCTGATTTACTATTCACTTCAGGAATTGCTGTTCTGGAAAGCGCAGCATTTGCTACTCTGCCTAGAAATCGTGATATGTAATTAGGAGCTTCTGTAATTATATATAATGTAATATAATTTACTTATCTTTTTCGGTATGTATTATACATAAAAGCTGGGAGGGTAACTCGATGCGGATTAGCTCTTTCAACCCTAAAAACTCAACAGATCAGTGAAAACACTGTTTTTTTCTTATTCTGGTAACATCATGTCAGGGTCAATGTTTTCAAGCATTTGAAGTTGCTGCTCTGATCTTTTATGTAGAGAATCATCCCATCATCTCTTGTACAATGCCATTTGTGCTGCATCAAAAAGTAGCCACTTCTGTGAGAAAATTTAGGAAAAAAAAAAAGTAGCATGGAGCTTTTTCCCACCATACTAAAACAAGACGCCCATTCCTACTTTTTAAAATTTGATTTAAGCTAGGAAATTCCCATGTGGAGTCAGATGTGGGACACTGGTTTCTCAGAGTTAGGCGTGTTCCCATCTGCAGTTCAGGCCCGTTCCTTTTATTTCATGGGTTTTCTAGTTAAGAAATTTTGTAGCCCAAGTTCTCTAGTCTGTCTTAAAGTAACTCAAGACACAAAAAAAAAAATTTGAACTTTTTTATAACCGTGCTGTCATAGCACATATTAGGGTAAGAGCTTTGACTGCTCAGGGTGCTCACTGGAAAATTTTACCTCTTTTCCCAATTTGCATGGGAAAGTAGGGATTGTGAATTGTTGCCCTTGCAAGCACTATGGAAATATTTGTATTAAAAATGGCATTTATCTTGCTTGTATTCATGAATTCACTTATCTATATTTTTCAAGGATCATATTCTTCCTCTTCCCTTTCAGCCTGGCTGTCTTGATGGCTAAAAGGGGTTTTATTGCTTTAGCATTAATCAAGACGTTTGACAGAATTGAACTGGATCCCGTCCAATTAGACGGAGACAATATTGAATTTCGAACTGTCATGTTGGATCCATTTGAATGTAACACAAGCTTGTCGGTCTCTGCAATCAATACATGGCTTTAATAATCCCAGCCCGAGGTGAATGAATGCCCACCTTTCCCCTGCGGCCGTGGATGGTGACTGAAGTCGGTGAAGCTGTGCCTGGGCCCTGCTGGGGTTTCCCGTCAGCTGCTGAGGGCACTGAACAAAAGCTTGGTGAGACAAGCAGGGAAAAGGTGTTTTTTTTCTTTCCTTAGAGCCACATTCAATGAATTCACCTTCCTCAAGGGACTTGGTATCATCTTCAGGAGTCCTGCTGCTGGTTCCCCTCTTCCCCAGGGCTTGGCACTCCAAACTGTTGGCTGTCTTGGTGAGTTGGGACCAGCACCCCTTTTTCACCTACACTTCCCTTTAGGAGTATGGATATAAGGAAGAATATTTTTTTTTAACTATTTTTATGATTTTGGGGTTTTTTTTAATGATGAGGATGGTGAAATGCTGGTACAGGTTGCCCAGAGAGGTCGTAATTGCCCCATCCCTGGAAGCATTCAAGGTCAGGTTGGATGGGGCTCTGAGCAACTTTATGTGGTTGAAGATGAGCCTTCTCATTGCTGAGGGGTTGAACTAGATGATCTTTAAAGGTCGTTTCCAAGCCAAAATTGTGCTATGATTCTGTTACTGCTTTTTTAACTTCTGTGTGTCCCTCATAGGGAGGGGAGCATGGGGAGACATTAACCCGCAACTGCTGGAGCTGAGCCAGCTCTGCTCTGCAAATAATAGTATTAAAGAGCATTTGTTGAAATATAAAATGTGAGTTGGCTTTAATACCCACTAGTCTAACTGCATCGCTTGCCAGAAAGAGCGTGTAGGTTTGTTGGTAGCTCAAGGGCCTTGCAACAGTCTTCATCTTGTTTGATAAAATTTCCTGTCATCTGTCTAAGGAGCAGAAATAGTATCCCACGCAGGAGGTGGCCTACACTCTGTATGAAATGAGCTAGGATCGGTAAGTCCTTAAGGCAATAGTTGCAATTAAAAGTTTGCGAGCAGCCCACAATGGAAATCTGCTTGAACGTGTTACCCTTGGCCCTGAGGCAAATAAGTGAAATATTTTAATTCAAGGAGTTAATTGCAATTTTAGCAGCCTTTCAATACCAAGTTGGCGGATAGTGTGAAACGCTGTCCTGCTGTACTCTAAGCCAAGTGACTAGGAACACGGGCACAGATGTTGAAAGCCAACATGAGCAAGAATAGGCTGGGAATGTTTCTTGACATTTGTTAATGATTTGTTTTAGTCTTCCTGCCACACTTCAAGTTGCTGCAAATCACCTCAAAGAGTGTTTCCAGCAACTAGAAAAAGAGCCCCCATGAGCAGACAGCGTGGTCAGATCCTGAGATCTCTAACCAGTAGCTGCCAGCTCAGAGCGCTGTCTCCCTGTGCTCTCCCTCACTGGATCTGTTGGTAAACAGAGCTGATGGACGTTTCACAGCCTGTTCCTCCTTTTGAACAATGAACCTGAACTATCTGAGTGCACCAGGGACTGACAGGAGAGAGCAGGAGCCAAAGAAAACTGCAGTAACCTCTTTTCTCTGCCAAAAGAAGTGAAAGGATAATGTAGCATGTAGTTATCAAAGGGTATTTTCTCAAAGCCGGTCAAACCTGACTTTCCTAGTTGAACATTGGTTTTACTATATAGAGAGAGCAACATGCTTTTGTAAATTGTTGAGATTACAGTTCACGTAAGGGTACTTCTCTGAATTGCTGCCCCCAGGTTTTGTGTGCTGACCTTGGGTTTGGGTGCTGCCGGTAGGGAAACTTCTTCTTCCAGCAGTTCTTGTGCTGACCTTGCTTCTACCAGAAGATGCTTGGGAAGGTCCTACAGAGATTGTCAAATAGAGACTGAAGGTACCAGGGGAGAGTCAACACCTGAAGCCTTCCAAGGGGAGGCAGCTGATCCCTCTCCACGTCAGGGTGCCCTGGTTTGCTCCTGGGGTTCCTAAATGGACACTCTTCCGCTAGATGTGTTTTCCTCCTGCTTGGTGGTCCCCACGCAGTGGCTTTGTGGGGCAGGAGGTTGTTGTGATGGGCTGAGGAGCTTGCCATTTTTTGGCCAAATCTTGCTGAGATGCTGTTTGTAAGAGGTGTTCAGCATTTCCAGAAGGTTGATCCCTTTGTTTCCCAGAAACCTGCACACACAAAGTTTTAAAGGGGCAATCCTTTAATTCTTTAAGCCACTAGTCTGAATTTCATCATGGTCTGTGAATTTGTCATCATTGAGAATTTCCTTTAGAAGCTTTGCAAGAAATGTAACCAGAAGTATTGTCTTTAAAAAGCAGTTTTTCTCCATTAATGCATTTCCCTTCTGCAAAATGTTTGATCATTAGTATTCCTCTGTGTATGTTTGTGTGCAATTTTCATCAAGTCGCTCCTGCCGTACATTTTCCTAACCATGAGCAAGGTCTAACAGGGCTTTTTATAACTCCCTTTTGCAATTATCTGTGCCAAA
The DNA here is from genome assembly GCA_013400375.1 of Thinocorus orbignyianus. Classification (NCBI taxonomy): domain Eukaryota; kingdom Metazoa; phylum Chordata; class Aves; order Ciconiiformes; family Thinocoridae; genus Thinocorus; species Thinocorus orbignyianus. The sequence continues at coordinate 109,282 of VXBW01002433.1, read as the reverse complement.
TATGCAGCAGCAACACACGTGACCCGACTGTGCTACCAGCAGACAAGCGTTAGCTGATTACCTTGGGGGGATGTAAAGGCCAGCAGTAGTTAACGAACGTGGCCGGTTCGCTGCTCAAATATTGGAGGTTTGCTTTCTGTTGTTTTATTACTCCTGTAAGTCTCGGCAGCGCGATTAACATCAAGCCCATCGCTTTCCTCGTTACCGTAATGAGTTTATCAAGCTGATGGGTGCGGGCGGAGGGAGTTCCTGAGGATGATGATGGAGTGTGATGCTGTGCCGACGTCAGAGCCGTGTGCGTTGCGTTGTGTCGTTAAATGTGAAACTTTCTCAACTAGAAAGTACTTGTGAGATTTGTTGTTTTCTTGTTTGTGGGGAAGCTGTAGGTTAAAAAGAAAAGGTGCTGTCAGAGGACTGTAATAGATCAGCACAGGAAGGGGTTTTGTTATGTTTTTTTTACTTCTGAAATAAGAGATCTTCCGAAGGTGGCAGTTTAGCAGGTTGTGAGCTTTTGAGGGTTTTATCCAGTGCTTTGTCCTGTTTAGTATCTTCATATCTGTACCCTGTACAAATTATTGGGTCTCCCTTTTCTTCCTAGCTGGAATGGCTGAAGAGGAACCCAGCGCCAGAGGGGCAGGGGTCAGGAGTGGGACCCTACACGGCTCGAAGGGCTCGAGGCAGAGGCTGAAATGCAGGAGTGGGTATTTACAGTACTCTTTGCTCAGCACCGTCTCCTATTTTGTCTGTCAAGGATGAGTCCAGGTTTCATTTTATGTAATTTGCCTCTAGCAAATCTGAGAGGAGCTCGTGCCAGGCTTGAGACCTTTCAGCCTATCTCCCTCCCAGAGTGCTTCCTTTGGGCAATAATACAGGCTTTTAGCAGGGTTGCCTCCGCATCAAGAGTGGTATGGGTTTAATTTGCTAGTTAAGATGTTAGTGACTTCTCCTAGATTTCTAATGTTTCCTCTTCTACGAAATCTTATATGTCACCTATAGAGGAGCCGTTTTGGCTGGGGGTTTTTAGGAGAGCACTCAGGAATTTCTTACTGTTTCTCCGGCACTTCAGTTCAATTTACACCGTACACTAAAGAAATTGTTCCCTTTAGGTTAGGATAGGTTACATGCTCTCCTCTCTGGAAGAACAAAGGGCTGTCTGTTACAGTGAGCACGGTCGTAAGTTGGGAGGTGAGGATGCAGACGGTGAGGATGCGAGACGGGATTTTGGGGATGTCTTTCACATTTAGGGTGCTGACGAGCAATGAGAACATGGCAATAAAATAGGGGACAAACAATGCCTTAAATACTGGAAAAATAGAAATAAATGGGATGATTAAAGCGCAGGGAGTTGGCTGCGTTGTTGTTTCCTACAGGGACCCCATAGCAGCCCTTTGTGGTCTGAGGAGGTTGGATCCCGTAGACCTCGCTTGCTGAGAGGGGGCAGTGGGGTCAGGCGGGTCCTTGCTGCCCTTAGGCTGTATCAGAGACTGCAAACAGCCCTGCCTCCTCCAGAGGCCGGATGGACTCCTCCACCTCCGACTCCCTGCAGTCTCTTGATGCTGAGCTTAACTCAGATCTGAACCAAATCTGGGATTTTTTTTTGCGCTGCAGAGGTCTGCGATGACCAAAACTGGGTGAAATCGCTTAATTTTTTTGTTAGCATCAGTCATTTTAGCTAGATCTTTGTGGGGAACATTACATTTTTCCATTCCTGAAGTTGTCCTTCATACTGCACCTTTTCCTGCTTTTTGGGTGACATCCCTCCAACAGCTGCAGGCTGATAGAACCCATTCTTGCATCTTGGTGGCTGGGGAGCCCTGCACAGGGGGTACTTCGACATTCCCAGAAGTGCATGGCATAAAAGCACTATATAGCCATAACCACGATGTCTTTTCATGCCAATTTTTAGTCTACCTCCTCTTCAGAAGCCTGTTGGAGATGAGGTCCATGACCTTGTGTTCACATGGCTCTGGTGCACACAAACCTCTGCACAGTAGCAAGTCCTGCCCTCTCTTGCAAGACCTTTCACACTGGGAAAAATGTATCCCCATGGACCCTTAATTAGGAGTTTCCATGTTTGGTTTAAGGAGGCTCCACAACACGCTGGTTGTATGGGAATTACATTTGTGTGCACCAGAGTTGCCTTTAGGGTCCCTCTGGGATGAATGGCTCTGTTACTCCCCCAGTCTTTTCTTCCAGCAGTTGTAGTTAGAGGTAAAGCAACTGTAAATTTGTATAGTCTCTCCTCTGCGATTAGACACTGCTGCTGGAGTAAGGGATTGAAGGCCACAAAAAAGCCAAGCAGTGAGTTTTACCCTGCAATAGTGATTGAAATGATGACTTGACGTTTGTTTTGCCTGCTGTTAATATAACTGCTGTCTTTGATCCCAAAGGGTACTGAGAACAGACCTGCAGGTCTCTACCTGAGGAGGCATTGCTGAAGGAGTAAAGATTTCAGCACCTGATACCATGCCACGAGAGTTGACTTCTTAGATCTCCTTTTGCTCCTCTTAAACAGTCCCAGGTCTATACCGTTGGTCTGTACCTGGTTTTACCCAGTGCAAACATGGATTTTCATGGGTTTTTAGGGGACACTGCCTGGACTGAGAGACCCAGATCTAAGGATTCATTCTGGGAGATCATCCACGTGATGACAAAAGACCAGAAGCCATCCTGGGTGTGGAAGCCCTTGTAGTTGGCTGGGGAGGCAGGAAGAGAAAGATTCTCTGTCTGAAGCCAGATGGGTGCACAGAGCTTGAAAATAATTGTCGCTTTTGGATATCAGTGGAGCATTGGACTTGACAGCTTGTTCTTAGGGTGAACTTCCATCAGCCTTCCTTCACCAGTAGCTACAAGAGGAGTTGTCCATGTATCTAATTGGTGCTTTCTAAGCCCCTCTATCTTGAAGCTGATCCCCTCTTTGCCAGCAGGTAGGTTCAAGCCCAGCCTGCCTGAAGTAATGCCAGACCTTGTTCTGTTTTGCAGTTTGTAAAATGGCTTAGGAAAGAGTAAGAACCATAAAAAAAACAGGAGATGGGTTTTGTGGTGGAACCAAGAGATGATACATGTCTGATGTGTGCTGTGTGAGTTCATGCCAGAAAGGTGACAGCTGGATGCCATGGGAATGTTTAATTTTCAGCCAGAAAGATGCTCTCATGAAAACATCTTGGGAAGAACTCCTTGCAATGTATATGTTCATCTTGGTCTTGAGTGTGCAGCATGCTGGCCATCAGTGTGTCCAGGGGGACTCAGATGTCATTGGGTAGTAATTAACTCACCGTTTAGCAGTTGTACCTGTTTAATGGTTTATGGCTTCTGAGAGAGCCTGACTCTTGGATTACTGGTTTGTTTTTTGGCTTGTTTTTTTTTGTTGTGGTCCATTATGAAAGCTTTCTTCAGGATTTGGTTCTACCTGTTGAAAGAATTTATTATAAAAGATATTGAGAGCTTTGTCTTGTTTCGTTTACAGATTTCACGGGATAAATTGTATCCATGTTACAGGACCATGAACGTATGTCTATGACACCAGCTGGTTTTGATAAACTATAAAATAGCCTGTCTCAAGTAAATTAAACACAAATTTTACAAAACAATTATGCATCGGCCTTTTCATTCCCTTCCCTCAAATCTTGAATTTAATTTTATTGCTTGAGATTTAGCAGAAATTTAATACTTTATCTTCTTCTGAAGAGCGAACGGTCTCTCCAAGGCCTAGCATTCCTTTGGCTGTACAGCGTGGATTTGGGGTTCCAAGCACAGCTTATGTTTTGCCAAATTTAAGTTACTGTGTACCCAAGCTGCCCAGCATTAGTGGATGGTTAAAACTTTTGAAGTTTGCTCAAGAATGTGCTTTACGTTTAGTTGCATGGTAGGAAAGATTCCTCCTTTTTAATTTTTCATTTAAAGCAGCCTTTGGTCAGACAGCCAGACTCAACCAAGACGTCATGACTCACTAATCTTTCAAAATGCTGGGTTAGGCCTGCAGAGGTATCTGTTTATTCAATAAGGTTCCAAGTCTTATCTTTATTGAAAGAAAGTAATTTAGAGCCACTGATGCAGTGCTTTGTCTTGTGGTTATTAGATGAGCATCTAATCTGCTCTGCAGTGGGGATGCGGTCCTCCAACTTTACTAATGATAGGAATTTCATTAGTGTCTGTGGGGCTCTGGTGTCATAAATACTTCCAGGTGTGAGAGTTTTGACATTTTAAGATAGGATTTTTATGGACATCTGTGCAGAAAGACATCCAGCAGCTCCAGGTCATTTAATGGATGTTTAAAGCAAAATATGATCGGTGTTGCTGGAGAAGGAAAACCTGGCACATGAGTGGAAGGGGAAAAGAGTTTAGAGAGTGTTTTGAGCATGGCTGCAACCGGGAACCCTGAGGTACCATGAGGCTGATATCACAGGAAAGAACATTGAAATGGGATGTGGTGGAAGAGGAGGATGCACAGAGGCAGATCTGTAGGAAACCAGGCTTTGGACCTTCAGCTCCTGGTGGCACAGCTCTCGTGGATTTTGGCACTGCTTACTGCCTGCAGGAGATTTGCATCTCAGAAAAGGAAACTGGGAAGGAGGCTAATACTATTTAAGCGTTCAACAGGTGCACCCAGGAGCTACCTCTTGGATCTGTCTGTGGCCTGGATCCAGGGATCAGGCTGCTTCATACGCCATACATCCACTGGCTTAGGCTGTCTCTAGGAGTGCCATCTAGTGCTTCCCTATAGTATTGGAGCATCCAAACCCCTTTGTTTGGGAGAAAGTAAGACCTCCATTGCCTTCTTTGTTGTGCTAAACCAAGGGCTTGTGGAAAGCTAGGTGCTTTTCTTCTAAGTTTCTTTGAAAGCTTCATGTTTGTCTTCTGCTTGGCATGAGTTTGTGGATTGATGCGAGGTGGAAATCTCCTCAAACAGGTTCACGTGCATACTGAAAAATACTGAAAAATTATGTATTGCTGTCTTCTGTGTTTGAGACAGGAGTATGTCTTCAGGGACTCAAGCACAGTAAGATGTGAAGGCAAGCGGTCACCTCTTTCCTTGACTTTCAGATCACAGCACGGAGCTGGGGACAGGCAATGGGTTCACCTTCCCCAGGGATGGCCAGAGTAGCTCCCAAACTGCAAAAGTGAATACGTTAGAGACAGACTCTGGTCTGACAAACGTGAATGTGCTCTGCGTTATTGAATGTGGTTGATCATGGTCTTTATGATATGCTGCTCCATGGACTTACCCCCTCGATATTAATGCTGTGGGGTGAAACTCTTGGCTTTAAATGTTGATTTCCAGTCTGCTTGCTCAAAGAATGTCCTTTGTTCCTTTAAACTGAAATTGTGCAGTTTCTGTGGAAGGATAGTGCCCTAGGCTATCTTGTAGGAGGGCTGAGGTGGGTGGAAGAATGATCACATTATTCCCCGTACACATGTGGTTAACTGCACATGCAGAGGGGCTGTTTTTATGGGCGCGGGTGTCTGTAAGAACAGCAGAGTTTCTTCTGATTTGCAGGGGGAGGAGGGGGGAGCAGTTTGGGTTTGCCCCAAAGGTCTTCACCCCAAAGGTTATCAAGATTTTGTAGCATTTGCCTTCGGTGAGTTTGACTCTAGCAAGAAGGTCTCCAAATCCCCATCAGCACATTTGCAGGCAACTCTGAATCGTGTCGCTTTTTGTGAGTTTGTGCCAGAGCTGAATTATTTTAATGTGGCTGTTTGTGTGTAAATCCGTATTGCAGTGTATAAACAACGTTCTCCCTTTGCAGTTTAAAAAAAAAACCAACATTGTATATTCCTCTGGTTTTTGTCCGGTAACACTGGGCATCTCCTGTCTGAATGCAGAGACCGAGACAGCAAGTCCTGATTTAAAATGAAATAGAAGATTGCCTGCCTTTTGATATTTTGAAGTAATTCCATTTCTAGTGCTTTTCTAGAGGATGTTCTTGGGTCACGAGCTGGTACTGTGATGATTCGATTAGGGGCAAGTGGTGGCTGCAGGGACAAGGCTTTCCGCATGGGATGCTCTTTGGCAGGTCCCCGAGGCATGCAGCGCTGGCAGGAAAGCCATTGTAAAGCTATTAAAGGTGTCACGCTTCTTATCTGCTTTTTGTTTATTAAAAAAAAAAAANAAAAAAAAGAAAAGAAAAAAAGAGGCTACAAATAAAGCAGTGTCACAAGATCCTACTTGTAATTGAGGGTCCTAAATTAATTAGCTATGGTGAATGTTCTGCATGGCTTTCTCTCTCCTCTGAAGAAGGACCCCTTTGTGCATCATGGCCGAAGGCTGCCCGGGCAGGATCCGCACATGAAATACCTGAGGGCATCACGGGGCCTTTTCCTCCTTCTCTTATTTTCACACTTCTCTTCCCCTTTCCCTGCCTGTCCTTTCAAATTCTGTGGATGGGAGGATTTCCTAACATCTCTTTTCAGTGTCACTTCCTCTTCAGCTCCCTCACAGTTTGCTTAAAGCCTCTTAAATTCACAGTGGTAGTAACATTACCCCATTCCATTTTTAACATCGGAGATGATGGCATGGATTTCCAGACCTCCACGGGCTGGTAGATGCATCTGATCCTTTACCAGGGTCTGATGCTGCTCCTCTCACACTTTTCCATTGGTTTTCCCCCTCTGACTGTCACTTTTTAAGTGATGTGCTGCTTGTCCTCCTCTGCTGTGCCTTTTCATTTGGGGCATCCTAGTTTCTCTCTAGACTTGCTTTTTGTAACCACTTCCATCGGTTTTTGGGTGATGATTGACACTTCTTTGCTTTTTGTTGACTGAGCTATAGATTTGGAGAGTACTGGCAAGAGCAAGTGTGGATTTCTTTAGGTTTTCTTCCTTTTTTCTATTTAGTCTCTTCATTTTTTTTTCCCCAGTGACTCCTGCATAACAAATTCAAGTCTACAGACAATAGCTGTTAATCTCAAAAATACAATTGTGTTTTATAGAGTTATATGTTATATAACTTGTATTGTAATTTTAAAATATAAATTGTAATATTAAATAATTAATCATCAACAGTTTCAAGGCCCTTCTAGATTTTGCATTTAATTTGTGTTTCCTGATCATCCAGGACGGGGTTTTGCCCTCGCAGTGCAGGCATGAGCTTTTCCCCACCCGACACTTCCTTTTGTGTGGGGATCCACAGCTGAGGAGGAGACCTGCTGGTGGATGAGGAATGTGTCCTTCAGACCCGAAATAAATCAGGATGGGAAGTGTGTGGGGGAAATTAATCCACCAGCTGTTCCGCCAAGCTGTCACTGATTGCTCAAAGACGAGAATTAGACCAATTTAATCAATATGGGGATGTTCTGCAGGCGGAGCCACGCTGACCCAGGCTGTCTCTGTTCCCTGTAAGGGGAGGTGTTGAACCAAGCTCCATGTGGAGCATTCCCGATAGCTCAGCATCCTCCAGGAGCCAGCACCCTCTTGCCAATGGGTATGTGCTATCAGAAGGATGCTCTGCTGTACGAGGAGCTCCTCCAACTGCCGCTGTGTTAATGCAGGTAACCTTAAATAGGGGTAAATCCAGTGAAAACCCATTCTCCCACAGCCAACCTACCAGTGCAATCTGGGAACGTGGCTATAATCTGTTCCAGTTGTAAACTTACAATCAGTCCTCACCCTACTACCCTTTTAATACTTTTGGGGCTGTTTAAGCTAAATCTGCTCAGCATGAGTATAATCTTATTTTACTGTTCAATGCAATGTTGTTGCAAGCAGCCCAGGCTAATTAAACTCCACGGCCGCTTGTGTACTGACACTTTTGATAGAGTAACTGGAGTAATTCATGTTTAAATCCAGCAGCCAGCCAAGCCAGGGCTGACATTGGAGACATATTTCATAGAGCAGTAATGAGCCTAAATTTCAGGTATGCGTCCTCTTCCCCAGCCCTCACCGACGTGGCTGCGACACGCTGTTTACTCAAGGAAATTAAAGCCAGCAATGTACATGCTGAGGTTTTTTTTTTTGTTTTT
>VXBW01002433.1:78379-101193 GCA_013400375.1 Thinocorus orbignyianus | reverse complement strand
TGTATTTTTTTCTGTTTAAAACAAAAAACAACAACCCAACAACAAAAAAAACCCCTCACGACACCCTCCCTGACTGTTAAAGTTTGTGCATGATTGATTTTAGTGGGTGGATTAAAAGAGCAAATCTTTTCTACCACGTTCCAAATCATACATCAGAAACCATAGGGGAGACATTTCTGCCCTGGGAGTGGGGTGTATGTTATCCCGGTTTTAATTGTGAGGCCTGGATGTGTGCTAACTGTTTCTTAACGTAATTGGATGAGGGTCACTGGCTGCCCTGAGATATATGGGCACACTAATCAGAGAATAATTTCGACCAAGGTTGAAGCTGCCAGTAAAAGTTGTAAAAGTTAATTTTATAGGAGCTTGTACAAAATATCAGCGAGCAGTTTTGTAGTTACCATTTATTTGCTTTGTCTAATGACATTTTTATTATGTTTTATTATTATTATTTGTGTTTCAAATGCAATTTTGGGCAGAGGGGAAGAGAGAGGATGGAGCATTGCCCCAGTTAGCAACCAGGGCAGCGTGTGCAGATGGATCAGCCACAGCAGGAGGAATTCATAAACTGACATGAATGTCCTCATCACAACCAGAATTAAATCAAGTTGCTGTATGATTTATATATTTTTACCCTTTTATTCCTTCCTTTGATTTCCAACAAGTGGCACAGCCCATCCAGAATGTATGAAATAAGTGGATTTATAAATGCCTGTGGCTCTGTACAGATGAAACACTTTTCAGTGCGTTGTCTCAGCTTGGCCAAGCTCTGCAGTGACTTGGGCAGGGGACATGGGACATCGCTCATGCGATGGGAACACACATGTTTTGGGATGTCTGCAGGACAAGCAATGCAGGGAGCAGTCAGTTGGTTTGGACTTCTGGGTTTTTTTGTGTGTTACAACCATGTGAGTCCTTCCTTAATCTGCCCCTAATAATGTTAGATTGTGCAGTTCCCATTAGTATTAATAGATATTACTGAAACCTAACATCATCAGGTACAGATTGCTTCCATTTATGTTCTTATTTCAGGTGAAAGGCTTCATACTTGGATTTTTGCCATACTCGCCTTTTTTTTTGCCCCCCTTTATAAGTTTCAGTGTGGTCGGTTGTTGAGTGGCACAGACCCATGCCTCTGAGCTGAAAGAATTCGTTAAGGACCTAATTACATGAATAGGTTTGCAACATCCCACAATTAAAAATTAATTGAAAACGTGTGGTGGGAGATCTAAAAATTCAGCAGGGATGGGAGTCACCTGGGAGCTTGGCAGAGAGAAGATCTGGGGGGGGATGTCAGCAAACCCTCCCTGGAGGCCCCCCCAGACCCTGTCCTCAGAGCCTTCCCACCGAACACGAGCAGGCACCCTGCCAGGAGCAGGCTCTGCTGCGTACCACACCAAAACATACGATATAAAATGTTATAGCCCTTATAAACGAGTAATTGCTTTGGAAAGAGCCCTGTTAAAAGAGGGGAACGATGTCAGTGCCACGAAGTTACCCATTAAACTGGAGAAAACACCTTGGGAGCCCAGGTGAAGCCGTTGGGCAGCGCTGGCAAAGCGCTGCTGGGTTACAGTTCAGCTCTTGTCTGCGCTGGGTTTGGAAGCCTGAGCTCTGGCCCCACGTGCGGGTCCCTACTTTTCCAGCAGCATGACTTCAATGTACTTTCTTAAAATAATTTTCTGTGGTCCTGGAGAATCCCCTGAGCTTTGCAGTTTAAATAAATGCCAGACCTCAAATGGAAGTTTTGTAACATTCAAGCAACCCATACTGACGGTTTCTTCAGCATGGCACGACCCTTCTTCCAAAAGCAAACAAGATATTCGTGGTTGGCAGTGAAAGATTTTGGGCTACTAAATGGCTTGAAATGCTTTTTAGTGCCTGTCTAGTTACCTTTATATTGTCTCCTTCCAAAGTGAAAAGTTTGGAGGTCTGGAGGTACTGTTGGCAGTTTTGGGCTCATGCTTGTTCTATCCTTGGTGGAGATTTTAACATTTGGTAATGAAGTGTGGCAGTACTATCTAATCAAATTTTTCTTGGAGGATGTTGAGCGGGAGCTTGGAATCCAGGTTAGGAGAGAATCTTTCACAGTACTCTATCACGGCAACAAAGGAGCATCCTTGATTTGAAAAGGTGTTTCAAACTGCCCCCCATGTTACTAGATGCTACCAACATACGAGGTTGCTCCATAGTTGCAGTGCTGCTGAGCTTGTTTCCAGTAACCTGAGGTCCTTTTGTGGTGGAGAATTGGCTTTGGGAGCCCCATTCTCCCTTACATGCAAGAAGTGAGCTGGACAGCCTGGAGACAGGAGTGGGAAACAGCACCAGGGAGCTCCAGGTTGGACTCTCTGAAGGTCCATTCCTTAGAAATGATCTTGTGTTGTTGACTTACCACATTTTAAATGAAATATTTTTAGCTGAAAGTCACTGCTCTAAACACAGTGGTCTTCAGTTTGCTCCCTGCACCAACCTCAGCTTGTCCTGGATGACCCACCTCACTTGCCATACCAACTCATGATGGCACGGACATAGTTTGGAGAGAGAACAAGCAGAGGTATCTGTACATCACAGACCTCTGCACGTGTTCGTGTGGTGGTGACCTTTCCTTCCCAGCAAAGCTGAATGCAAGCAGGGTGGGCAGAGAGCCCAGGCAGCTTATTGCCAGGCAGCTCCAGGCTTCCAGCCTGCCCGCAGCCTGGTCAGCAGTTGTGTTTGTTCATGGTCACAAGAGTTTTCCACAGTCGCTTCACATTAGGCGAAAATATGACTTTTCGAAGCGGGGATTGTGTAATTGGAATTGTTTTTCAGAGCCTGTTGTGAGCACCATTCTTATTCACCTTCCTGTTATTCATCTTAACATGTCATCTGAGCTGCAAGATCTCTTTTGTTTTTTGCTGGACTGAGCCTGGTAGCAGAAAAACGTCTTTGGAGAGATCTCGGGGGACTTCATCACTAATAATAAACCACCGGAGGAATCAGCAAGTATTTTGCATTGGCATTCGACATGAAATGGGCATTTTGCCATTTGACTTCAGAGAGAACTGCTTTTCTGGTTTTTTGTTTGGGTTTTTGTTTGTTTTTTTTTTCGGGCCCACTGCATGTGCGCTGAGGTTGTGCTTCTCGGGCTGCTCAGCTGCACCTATTCAACCATGTGCCAGGTGAATTTTTTTTTATTACATAGGACTGATAAAATCGAATGTAAACAACGTTTGAGAAGTATTTGCCCTGTGAGACGCAGCAGCGTTCCTGTACTGGTGGTAGAATGGAAGTTCAGATTCTTACGCATTATCAGAAGAAAGAGAGACCGTCACTATTAAAAATTAGTGTTTTGAAGGTATATTTAGTGTCTGCAGGACAGGTAAAATGTCAGGGATGTAGCAGTTACTGGTTGTAATGTCCCAGGGACAGATGCTTTTCCTTATTTCTGCAAACTTTAAGTAATAAAGTGCAATAGCGTCTGTACTTTTGAAAAGCAGGGAGCTCACTCATTCCTTTGTAACATCTATAACATGTTCAGTCACAGGCTTCGCTGCCTGTATAAAGAGAGTCATAAAAGGTATCTTCACAATTTATGAATTGAAGCAAATTGTTTCTTTTTAATAATATATGACTGTATTGGGAAATATGCTCTTTTACATTCTCTTCATACACTGATGCACTGGGGCATTTCTAGCTGTCCCAATCAGTGATACAAAAAGGGATTGATTTTTACAGTGATTTACCTTTTCACTCTTTCCCTTGTGCTGCTGAGAATCGGCTGCTACTTTTATCTGTTGCTTCCTGGAGGTTTTGCTTGGCACATGGATCTCTATAATAAAGCTCGAGTTTATGCCTCTGCTCTGTAGGGGTTGACCTGGTGGCCAGTGGGTTCTGTATCCTGGGGACATCCTTGGTCAGTGTTTGTGTGTATGGTTGCTCCAAGTCACAAAACCCACAGGCAGATGTGAAACGTGGGAGGCCAAACAAAAAGTAAATGCTGCTTGATTCTGTTTATGCTCAATAGTGATACTGATGCCTAATAGTGACATTGTTTAATGCACAGTTCCTGGTTTGCAGAGTGACCCTTTCTAACGTGCTTCTGTAGAGGAGGATTCATTAACACAATGTTTAGGGAGTTCTTGAACGCTTTCCCAGCAGTTTCCTTCATTACTGCAGACGTTAAATTCCAAGAGCTGGGCTGCAAACAATATTAGCATGGGGATGACAGATGGACATTTTAATTTTGATGCCTACATTGCTCCAGTTCTGGTGCTGGAGTTTCATTAACCAGAGCAAAAAAGAAAGAGTGAGGACAGGAGAGCTCTCAGGTATGAGGATGTACTTCTGATAGTCAGGTGAAGCTGAACTAGATGGGACCGGGTGGCTTCCCTGGTCCCTCCACTGAGGGCTAGGAAGAGGATGCTGCAGGCAGCGAAACGTATGTTGTCTATACCTTTGCTTTCCCCTATATGTCTTCAATTGTAGTGCTCTGGGGGGTTATTTCTGGCTCCTGGAGGTTGTGGGGTGAGCAGTGGCAAACTGGCCTCCCTCCTGGCCGTGATACCAGGCACAAAGCTCCTAAGAGCAGAGCCTGCCCTGGTGGGAGGGCAGCGCTCAGGCTGCAGCGAGCTGTGCATCCAGCCCTGGTTTCACATGCTGCACCAGCCCACCATGCAAAAAACAGAATTAAGAGCCTCAACACCTTACTTTAATTAAATTCAAGAATACTCATAAATTCCACTCATTTTTCATTAACATGTAGAATCAGGAAATCATGCTTTTGGCTCTCAGACCTCAATAAGGAGCCCAGCGTAGTCTGTCTCCTGTAACTTTTTGATGGCTGAATCTATTAGGGAGTGAGAAATTACTTAATTTGACTCTTCTGTTTTACCTGACATTGAGCACTTTCACAGCTCCTGTTCCTGGATTCAGGAAAACGTGTTTAATTTGCACCATACATCTACATGATTTGTGATCTGTAACTTCCTTCTCTCACTTAAACAGATAGCGTCAGTAAGGAGCTTGTTGATAGTTTGGAAGGTGCCTCTCAGTTCTTATTTATTTTGGTTTTATGTTGTTACTATGTAGGTCTACACCAAAGAGCTCCATCCTAGCCCAGGGCCATTCACCTGGAGGGGACGGCTGAGCTGGAATTTTTTTATTATTATTATTATTTTTAGTTTGCCCTAAGAGCTGTCTTTGGTTCTTGACATGTAGTAGGTTAAAAAAACCCAGAATTCCAGATCTTAATGAACAAAACTAGGAGGCACAGACTGTGTCTCCACTGGTATTTGGAGAGTTTAGAGACACAGAAGTGGATGTAGCTCTGTGGTTTGTGGTCTCATAGTGCCCAGTTTCTTTATTTCACTGAAGTGGGACACAGAAATATTTCTTTTAAGCCCTCAGTGTGGACAGGAGTGGATCTGAGGACGGTTCACTTGCTGTCTAAAATCCCCTTATTAGGGATGATGCGGTTCTTGGGGGTGGATTTGAGATGTTGATTATTCTCAGCACCAGTCTTCGCAGAATTTCTTAAAAAGAAAAAAAAAAAAGTGGTTTTAATTATTATAAGTAGGAAAATATTTGCATTATTAAAAACATGTGCATCCAGCTGAGATTGCTCTTATCAAGTGAAACGTTAATTGCTTTTGACTGAAGCAGCAGCGTGTTTATTCAAATATGCCTTTCAGTTTGATGATAGTGCTAATTAAGCCCTTTATTTTATTTAGACAATTATGTCTAAACAATTGTGGAGTTACAGTAGCTCTAATTGAACTCTTATTTTCTTACCTGTTTAAAGATTATATATGGCTTTAAAGAGAGAGAGGTGGGGCTGGGTTTGTGTCCTGGAGGATTTTAAACCCCAGAATCTTAACATAAATTGATCAGCTTCCAGTTCCTGTTGCTGTCTGTAAAGTTTACAAGGAGGGTAGAGAGTTTTACTTTAGATTTATATATATATACATATATACACACACGTACATATATACGTAAAATTTATTTTTAGTGGATTCTGTAAGTGAACCCTGTATGGATGTGCTGGGTGTATGGGCTGCTCCCCTCGTGAAACCCAGACCCTGCTCCTGGTATCCTTGCCCAGAAACGCAGGAGATGAGACCATGTGTAGGAAGGGACAGGAATATCCATGGCATTGATGTGTAGATAAACTGTGAGCTACTTCTTTTGCTCCCTCATCCCAGTGTGCTCCCATTTCTCCCAGCTGTTCCTCTTCTTCCATCAGTATAAACTAGCAGTGATGCTACTGAATTCACCGGAGCTGTGGAGGGTGGCTTTCTGCAGCCCTTCGCTTACAGTTTGGTTTCTATTTTTAGGGACGTTGGAAGGAAAATAGGACCCTTTCTCCTCCGATCACCAGGCACCCGTTTCCCCATCTTCTCCTTGTCCCGGTGCCTGGCACCCGGAGCACAGTCGCTGCTCTCTGATGCTTTAACTCTTGCACCCTCGACTTGCTGTTATTGGCCTGCTTTGCCGTGCTGTTTTCCTTGCCTTTTTAAACTGTGTCTGTGTAAAGCTAAGAAAAAAACTTTTCAACTAGTAAAATGTATGTTTCCCCATATTCTTTTTACTTATAAATTCCTCTGTTTTCCATGTAATTAGTAATTCACAGCCCCACATGTAACTTTTTCCCTCCTCTGTTGGCTTGCTCTGAACTTACAGGTGTGTGTTATTTCTCTCGCTTTCCTCGTTCTCTTTTTATTTTTCACCAGCTGCCCTGTTTCCTTGCTGGGTGGTTTTTCCCTGTGTTGCAGCTCCCTTGTCCCCGTTTTCCCAGTGAGATCTCCAGGTTTTTTCCCGAGTGGATGGGAGTGAAGGGCTGAGATGGCTTTGCTGGAGCTGCCTTTTCACCAGCGCCTGAGCAGGATCTGTCCCGGCTGCTTTAGCCTTCCCAGACCATGCTCGTGCTGCTTCTCTTCATCACTGCTTTGCCTTGAAAAACTGCTGTGAGAGTGTGGAGCAAGAGAGGCAAGATTTTCCAACTACTGTATCAGTTTAGTAACGGGGATCAAGAGTTGTTTTAACTACATTTCCTAAACATATTCCAGGTGTGAAATCCGTAACTTGCCTTTCCTCCTTTCTCTCCTTCCTCTCCTCGGGCACTGCGGTGTGGGTTTCTTTCTTGGCCACAGCTGAAAGCTGCTGCAAACACTCCATCGTGCCTGGCTTGGTGGCTTGGCGGCAGGAGCAGACCCTAGGTGGTCCCATAGCTCTGCTGGCGAGGGTTTCAGTTCTACNGTGGTTGAGTCGCCACCCCTGAATATGTTTAAGTGTCGTTTAGATGTGATGTAGGGGAGAACTTTGTAGATTGGGGTAGATGGTTGGACTCTATGATCTTTTCCAACCGGAATGATTCTATGATATTATTTCTTGAGATTTCTAATGTGGAGAAGAGCTCCCAAACTAGCAGGATTTCCAGAGGATGCTGAGTGTTTCAAGCCAAAAGCTGGTTCTCGTTTTTCTTTAAGGTGATGGTCTTCTCCAGCCATGTGTGTTTGGGGCCAACCTCAGCGGAGTGTGTCTATGCTGGAGACATCTGTCCTCCCAGGAGATTCCTCTCCACACTCAGAGCATGGGTGGTTTTTGCAGGACAGTGTCTGTCACCTGGCGTGGGGCTGAGGGACCCAGTGCTCTGCCTGCTGTTTCCCCCCAACCCTCTGCTCTTCCACTGAGCTCCTGTGCACACACACACAAATAAATATAAATAATATTTTGTCAACATCGTGGGGTGGGGGGAAGTTTTGAGCTGTGCAGACTTGTTTGTAAGGAAAACAGCTGAAGACCTCCCTTGCCTTTTCCACCTTGTTTATACCTGTGAGGCTAGTTATTAAATTAAAAATACACGTGCCCTTTGGGCTTACATCTGTTTTAAGCACCAAGGTGTGTATTTTAGGGCTTTTCTGGTCTGCACCTTTAGAAATATGGGGTGCTCTGGCCCTTTCCCATGTTGCCTTGGTGTCTGTCCCCCAGGATATCCTCTGTGGTTGCTGAGGGGTTTGGTGGTGCCAAGGGGCTGGTGGTGCCGGCAAGCAGGCACGGAGGGGACAAAGGAATCCCCAAGCCCTGGGAGCTGCACACCCCTGGGACCATTGTGGTCATCCAAGGTGGAGGTCTCTTGGGGCTGCAGACAGCTGACCCCCTTGTCCTCGTATTCCTTGCCTGGAAACCAAGCAAATAACTTTATTACCAGGTTTGTGCTAACTAGTAGCACAGGTTAATCCAAATTTAGTTGGTGTCCCACAGTTTGAACAGGAAGGTAGTTAATGTTAGTGCCGTACCTCTTCTGTATGGGATGGGGCAGAGGGGTGAGTTCGGCTGCACAAAGCAAAGCGAGGTGAAGAAAATAACTCCTTCTCTTGCTGTTTCAGCCCTGTTCTTGCTGGTCTGTTCCAGAAAACCACCGGGGAATTGGAGAGCCCAGAGCATTTGCTGGTGGTCCCACCCCGCATCTCCTCCTGCTCGC
Source organism: Thinocorus orbignyianus (assembly GCA_013400375.1). NCBI lineage: Eukaryota > Metazoa > Chordata > Aves > Ciconiiformes > Thinocoridae > Thinocorus > Thinocorus orbignyianus. Next base: position 92,735 of record VXBW01002433.1, on the reverse strand, counting down.
TGGGGCGCTGAGGCCCCTGGGCTCTGGCAGGTGTCTGTCCCAGTGGGGTATTGCTGTGATCAAAGGGTATTTACTGTCCTGGGGACAAGGAAGGGCTGTGTTATGTCAGGTGCGACTGGAGGCTAACAGAGGATTTTATCCTTGTGTCTTGATTCCCATTTTCCGGAGCTGTTTAGAAAGTGTCACGGGCAGAGGGATTCCCAGTGCCAGACCAGGGCAGGTAGAGCACAGATTTATCCATCTCCCTCTAAAGCAAGCCACGTTTGTTATTGCTTTCCCTAAAACTCAGGAACAAAGTCGAGTTTCCTTGTTTGTGTTTGCTGGGAATGTCATGGGGATGATGGATTTGGCTGGAAAGGTAAATAATCTGCCAGGCTGCAGTGTAGCCCGAGCAACCCTGAGAATGTCCAGTTGCTATCTTGAAGGCCTTTCATTTCTTACGTTTGACTTGACAGATGATGGTGATTGCTCAATATTTTCACTCTGCTTTGGACCCACACTGTTTATTTCTGTTGGAAGTTACTTAAACATCCCAAATTTGTTCTTCTTAAACAGTTGCTTCAGTTTGTAGAGGCTTTAAGGCAGTAGATGCCTCTGACTTTGCTTGCAGTGCAAATAAATAAATAATCAGTTTCCAGGATTTCCAATTTAGTTCTGTTTATTTTCTTTTAATACACACACGTACACCCAAAGCGGGAGCTACAGGGCACAGTGATGCATTGGGTTAATTCCATCCTTGTTTGTTTAAAAGTGATGCACTGCCATGTCCCGGAGCAGGGAGACGGGACATGTTGGAAAGATGCAGCCAGTGCTGTTTAAAACATGCTGAATTAAATGCCTGTGCTTCCGGAGGAGAGGTGGGCATTGCTGTGGCATCTGGAGGAAGGAGAAGTGTGGACAGCTTTTGGATAAGAGAAGGCCATGGGGTTGATGGATCACCACACAAAGCCCGAGTTACAATGAGTTTGCGAGATCCTTTTGCCTTCTCTCCGGGGTGATGCTCACCACTCGGGTAGATTCTCCAGATTGTTCCTTGTCTTCTGCCTGCAGTACAGTGCTACACGCTTGAAAGATCATCTGAAACATCTCACAGGTCTGCAAACTTGGCTTCGCTGTGCTGCACAGAGGTGACAAAACAGGCTCCCCCAAACACACACATTCAGCTGTGTCTTCCCACCCCATTTTGCAGCAAATGTGCAATATTGTCTGCCTTTCTCCAGCCATCCTGTGGTGGCAGGAGCCCCAGATGGGTGCAGTGGTGCTGTATGGAGACACTTTTGGTGCTGTGGCATGTTTGACTTGGGGTAATTAGTTGCAGTTGGCAACACGCTGGCGGCCAGTTCCAGCATGTCTCTGCTGCCCTGGCAAGGTCCCTGTGGGTGAGACAGCAGGGACATCTACAGCACAGGGGTCCTTCCCAGGGCTTCTGCCACTGGTGTATCCCGGGAGCAACAATATCCAGGAGGTCTCCAGACCCTGACTGTCAACCTGCATGGGTGGATGAGACTGTGAGGGACTCTGCTGCCTTTTGGATGTGTCCCTCAAAGAGAAACAACAGTCATTGAGGCTGGAACTGTATCGAGCTACTATCTTAAGGCTAATTAAGACTCTAAACTCTTTGGGGCAGGGCCCTCTCTTTGTTTCAACCCTGTAGGCACTACAGTAAAACAAATATGCTAAGCGATAAAGCAGTAGCCATGTAAGACAGCTTTTCCTCAAGAAATGAAACCTATTGTTTAATTGTAGCATTGCCAAGCTGAGAAGAAGCAGAGTGAACACCCCCCTTTCCCCCCCAACCCACCCTGTTAATGCTGGTGCTTTGAAATGCTTACAGCTGCTATCACATAAAACCCATGAAAGGATTATTTTCGGAAACTTTGTTGGCACGACCGTAAGGTCATTCTTTATTGTCAGCCAAAGTCATGCTATTTTGGGGCAAAGCGTGTTGAATTTGCTCAGTGTTTGGGGCTGGCTTCCCATGTCCCAAGAGTTATGGAGCAGGGAGGGGATGAGGGGTAGCCCAGGGACCCATATTTTGTATGTATTCATATATATATATTTGCAGCACGGGATGCTCGGGGGGGATGTGGGAGGGGTTGCAGAGGCAGCTCCTGGGGTTCGTTAGAGCAAGGGCTGTTTGCAGCAGAGCTGGAATTCAGGCAGTGGTCAGGGCATGGAGAAGCACGCAGAAGTTCTTCATCCTGATTTAGGGTACAAGGTAATTTGTTGCTTGTAGTAAGTTAGTGGTGATTTATGGTTGAGGTTTCCTTCCAGGAGCATCTTACCAAGGTCTCCTTGGGATGCGGTGTGCGATCGGAGATGTCCGGTGGCAGGACAGGTAATGTCAGGAGGGAAACCACTTGCAATAACATTTATAAGCAGAGCAAACCGACGGTGCAATTAAAGCTGTGAAATGTTCTCAGAGTAGAAGGGCTCCTGGTGCCAGATGCCAACTTTGCTTGGATTGACCTGGAATGTGGATCCCTTGGTGGGACGGTGCCTGCTGGGTGTGTGCAGTGACAGAGTGGCCGAGGTGCAGGCAGGGGGGGCAGGCAGAGCTTTGTCACCCTTAGCAAGGTGTCTGCTACCAGGGCACGGCTCTTAAAGCCCTAATGAGGGCTGGGGAAGGGAGCTCCCTGGTTTTTGTTTTATTTCAGTGCTCCCAACAAAACAACCTAATATCTGCCCAGTGCCTGCAGCCATTTGGAAGCAGATTAAAAGTTTTCATCGGCTCTTCTTAATAGAGCCAGATAAACCAGGCTAATAGTCATGTGTTGAGTTATTGAAGGGAAGTTCAGGTAATATGCAATCACCTTTAACCTTCGGCTTCCTAAGACCTCCTGCTTAGCGATTGTTTGTCTGTGGTGTAAACCATAGTCCAGTTCATAAATTATTATGTAGTTCCACTAACCTTAATGCAGTACAGGTTTCACGGTGTTTCATTTTGTTGTGTAAGCTAATTCTGGCTGTGCACACAATAAAGCTCCAATGTTGTTAGATTAACCCTTTCCCTGCCAACTAGGAGTTTGCCTAAGTGAATTGTCGCTGCTTGTGCGCTGGTGTCTACTTTTTGTTCATGGGCATGATCCACCGGGAATTCTCTCTCTTTTGCAAGTTTCTGAATCTGAAAAATTCGTTGAGCAAAACATAGCAGGAAGTTTTTATAAAAGATTTAAAGATTAAATCTAAGATGTCGTTTTTAGAATTCAAAGTTAATACAACTATGATGTTTTCAGCCTAAAATTTATGGTTAACAACTTTACACTCAGGATAGTAGAGAAATATATTTTGGTATCATGTCACATACGATAATTGTCTGATATTTTTTAATTGAGTATGAGCCAGGAGATCCCATGCATTGTGTACCGTCGTCTCCACTGACTGTAGCAAGGGACTAGTCCTAGAGGATGTTCAGGAGTTGGGTATCTCTGTTTGAGTCTGCCTCATCACTTGATGTGTCAGGAGGTGCAGCTGAGCCCCCCCATTGAAACATGAATATCTGAAACCCACCTAATGCCGTTTACAAGAGCTGTGCCCTTCCTTCCTTTGTGTAATTTCACTCAAAATTATACCAAGGCATGCAATTGTAATCTTGAACTTGTTTCTCAATGTTTGGGGGTGCAGTGGTGCGTGGCTTTTTGTTTATCCTGGTGGCTTTTGGCGTTTTTGCTAAGTTTTGCTGTAGTTTGATTTATTCAGAATTGCTGCTGGAGTGAGAGAGATCTCACCCACCTAATGAATTATTTAGTGCTGCTAAAGCAGGGAGCAAGGAGCAGGGCTGGCTGCCCTCCGGGCTGCGCAGGGGCGATGCTGCCCTCTGCGGGAACGCTGGACCCCCGGCCCCAAGGACTCCCCGAACCCCTCTCCTCCTCCTCCTCCTCCTTTGCTCTAGCCTCTCCTCTCCTCCTGCTTTTCCTCCTCAGAGAGCCTCACCGCATAGATCACTGCCATGTGTTGTAATCAAGCTGTGGAACAACCTCATGGTTAGTCCTAGCTGCAAAATACCATGCGGCATATTTTTCTCACTGTGAAGATCCTAAAATTTAAGCATTAAACCGACATTCGTCAGCAGCCCCTATCTGTTGCAGATTTGGTGCCCCAGCACTCTTTTCCCCCGTTTTCCCTGAGGCTGTTTGCCAGGTNGTTTTCATTGATGTAGAGCAGTCTTGCCTTTTTGCTCCATAATAAGCTAGTATTTCTTCCATAATAAGCTAACAGATTCATATTGCTTTAATAATAATGCATTAATATAGTGTACTTAGAGTTTATTTGTTTAGCTTTTGTACGAATATCTACGGAATGTTCATAAGAACATGGGGCAGCACAGAGATGTGTTGGGTAGCACCAGATGCAGTGTATTCATACACCTTTTATAAATCACAGTTATTCTAAATTTCTTCAATAGTTCCTTCTTCTATTCAGCAGTTACTGTTTTCTGTCTAAGTAGTAGCTATCCCACCCTATGCTATGGTGAGAGGTGGCTGGCGTGCAGCATAACTGAGGGATAAAAGGTTGAAAACCGTTTGAAATAGAGAGCAGAATCCTGTTGCTTGTGGGGACTCTGAGTCACTGTAGCAGAAGGCACAGAGGCATTTTGGGGCCATTTATGCCCAGGCTGCTTGGCACATTTTTATATTTGGATATTGACGTTGTATTTTTTTTTAATGGAGAAGCTGTAATAGATGAAATTCAGACCTTGCTGTTGGACAAAGCAAACCTTACGGAGGAGCTGCTGTTTTCTGCAAGTGATTGCCTTTCGCCATGCTCTCCAGCAGTCCTACACACCGGCGTTCTCAGCGTTTCTTGTTTTTGGAAAAAGTTATTGCTTCATTAGCTCTGCAGGACCTGGATCGCATCCATGAGGTGGGAGATTTGCACCAGAGGAACTGGACTGCCATTGAGGCCCACCTCATCTCTGATCTCTGTCCAGCTGGCTTTGGGAAACCCTCTATTTTCTTGGTCCTCAGTTCTTCCCAGAGCTGGATCCAATCCCCTGTCCCACTCGGCCACGTTGTCTCACCTGTGATTCCCATTCTGACCCCTTGGCCCAGTACCCTGGACCAGGTTACCTCCTGATCCCCTTGGCTTGGGCCAGACCACCTCCTGTGCTTCCCATTGCTTTCGGCCCACTCCCACCCTGCTTACGGTGCCCCTTTTGTATTATCCCACTTAACCATGTCGTACAGACCTTGCTCAGACCAAACAGGAGTCTTTTACAGCCCCTTCATCCCCCTGCAGCCAGACTTAAAATATATCAGTGCTTCTTAGGAGACCCACCCTATCTGCCTGCTCTTGTGCCAGGTCAGAGCTCTTCCAGCTAGGTTCCCGGCCTTGTCAGTTCCTTCTCCTCTTCTTCTAGGTTGGGTGTCCATCATTCTTCTTCTTCCTTAGTCCAGCCAGAATGGTCTCCAGAGGTCCTTGGTCTGTGGAGGTCCTTGGAGACTGACTGTGGTTCATATCATCATGATGTCTCAAACTTGCAGAGCCACAGTTCCTCAGAATGGTACTAATGAGGGCAACTTTCCTAATCTCTCCTTTCTCAAACAGGCCACCCAACTGCTGCTGGCAAAACATTCAGGACAAGCTCACAGGAAGATTTGGCTATACTTTCTTTAGGGTTTTTGTTACCTCATTGCGAACACTGTGTGGTCTAGTGTGTCTCTGGACAGCTTCTTCCCTCTTCCCTTTGAACGGTGGCTAATAACCAGCTTGCTGTTTGAAAGCAGGAATGAGCCTGCACTGTTACTTTTATTCCTGTTCAAGTATCTGCCCTCACACTGCCATGTGCACAACTTCATCAGGATATCCCCTTTCCAAGGGCCCAGCCTCCAGAGTGAATTCCCTCATACAGCGGTTTGAAGGTTCTGCTGACTCTTCTGGGAGCTCTGGACCTCCTTTCCTCTGACGTGGAGCAATGTAGTTATTGTCATCTTCCACTGACCCTTGGCAATCGAATATGAGACTCCTTTAGCTTGTGTCTAGCCCACTGCAAAACTGGAGTCAGAAGATGATTGAGATATCTCCAGGCAACCAAGCCCACGGCCAAGTATTTCTGTTGTTGAGTAATGTATTTCATTATCTCCCCTCCCAAAATTGTCCTTTTTGCTCCAGGCATGGCATATTGGCAAACAAGGCACCTAATAGCTGTGACTGTCCTGAGGCAAACATGAAATTGTTGATTCGGAAAGTGCCAGGAAACACAGGACGTTTCTCAACTCCATCCCACCTCTGGAGCCTTTTCCATTCAGTTCTATGGATGGGCTGTTTACTGGGGCAGCAAGTTTACTTTAAGATGCTTAATTTTGAGGGAGAAATGCTGTTAACAGTGAACTGGTCCATGGTGAGGTGCTGAGGACAGTCACAGGGGTACCAGTAGGAGTTTACAGCAGCACAGCAACTCAGAAGACATGGTGAAACAGTTTTATCATGTTGTGTAAGTTGTACTGGTGGAGTTGCAGAAGATGGAGTGATGGTACATGTGAGCCCTCACCAGGGGCTGGGTACAAAGACCCTCCTATTCTGCATCACCACTCGCATCTCCTTATACCCGCCACATTTTTTATGGGTTTGGTTGGGTTTTTTTTTTTGCAAGGAGTCCGTTTTCCTCCCAGCAGCAGCAGCAACAGCCACCGATGTTAGTTTTTCCGTATCCACCAGGAACCACACTCCTCGTTAAAGCCGTTCCAGGGCAGGAGGAGGGGAGGGAACCAGTTCCTTCCAACAACACGCCGTCCCACTTGCAGCAGCCACGATGCTGGGGCAAGCAGAGAACATTGACCCATTGAGGGAAGCAGCAGCCGCTGAAGGCACCTACCTCCCCAAGGCTCCCGCTCTCCTGGCTGCAAGCTGACACCTATTGGCACAAAGACATCCCTAATAATTTAAGAATTCTCTTTAAATCTAACCAACGTAAGAACAAAAGCATAATTTTCACATTCAGGTTTGCTGCTTTGTTACCAATATGGGGAACTCGGCAAAGGAGTCCTTCAAGTGCAGATTTGCCCGGCTCCTTCCCTTCCCTGGGCTTGTTTATCTGTATTTATTAGTTCATCCAAGTCTTAAAATAGTTTGGAAAGTCAGTTGCTCTTTGCTTTTCCCCTCAAAGCTTATGAGAGGAGGACAGTGCATTTTTAATGAGGCTCTTTCAAAAGTGTTTGCTGGCTGTGGAACCAAAGTGCTGAAAACAAATTCATACTAATCTGAATTTTATAACCAGCCTGCCCTTGAGTTCCCTTTGCAGTGACTTAACTTCCATTCTCCAGAACCTCTGCAAACCTCTTTGGTAGTCTGTATCAGTTTCCTAGGTTGCTGAAAACCTGCTTTTATTCAAGTAAGGAAGAAGGATGATAAGTTCTGTCTACTGTGTGAGTGATCTGCCAGTGGTTTGCTGAGGTCTCTGTCCTCATGGGGAAGGATAAGAAATTTACCTACATTCAGAGTTCTTGGCCTCCTCTGTCTAAGTGTGGTGGTGTTTGCCTTTTTGTCCTGTGAAATGACTCTTTCTTCCTACCTCCCAGTTCTGTTGTCTTAGGCTGGACATTTAGACATACTGAATGGGGTGTTGGAATGACGCTTTTGGGGTTCAGTCTTTTTTAAGTCAAGATGCACAGTTGGATAAGAAGTTTATGTAGAATTACTTTAGTCCTTAGTGCTTTATAACAAACATAGGACCAAGTCATTGCTGCCTGTTCCAGGTATCCGTTGTAGCATCTGGGAGAGATGCAGACGTCCCAAAAGATGTGAGGATATGTGTGTGCAACTGCAGGACACTTCTGTACTTGTATCCACAGGGTCAAGACCCTGTACAGACACTTTGTTAGGTCTTAAATACATATTTGTTTGTGTGAGTATCAGCTTTGCAGAGGGAGCTACGGGGCTTGTGCCTTGTAACTGCTTGTGTGTGGGCAAAATCTGAGGAGCAGAAGAGTGTGTTCACACAGCATCTATTGCTTTGTTGGTTGGGAACACCAGGAATTAGTTTCATGTGCACTGCATATTAACAACTTCTGCTCTGGGATAAGATTATCAAGTCTTTTTTTTGTTATTTTTTTAACTGGAAAATTCTGGTTTATTTCTTTATTCACGTGGGATTGCCTTCAAATAATTAACTTCTACAAGATCAACCACAGTAATGTTTATATGGAGAAAATTATTTGGGTAGTTTTGATACATATACTGGCAGCAAGGCAGGGAAACGGAAACACGGTTCAGCAGTGAGTTGGGGGACCATCAGGGGGACAAGGAAGAGGGGCTATGGTGAGGTCAGCTTGGCCACATGTGAATTCACAGCCCAGGCGCATCTGCTAGAAGATGCTGACAGATTGTAAAGCATTGTCATTATTGACCTGAAGTGGTCTCGGGTTATAAATCTCATTAAAATTATCCCTGTCCACATTTTTCTGGAGCATCTTCTCTGGCCAGAGAGATGCCATGGATTCTCCAGTCCATTTGACCTGGACGGGCTTTCGGTGCTTTATGGATTTGGCTGCTCTTCCCATGTTTGCCAGTTTGTTCTTGATCCCTGGGAACGAGAGGTTATTAACAGTGGGTACCAGCCTAACATGAAGCAAAGGTTAGCAGTTCATAACTATTTTTTTCCCCTAAATATAGGAGGAAATTGCTGGCCATGGTGAACTATAGATGTTTTAATGGCAAGTGCTGTTTAAAGAGTTTTACATCCTGGCTTAGTTATTTGTAAATTTTATTTTAATTAGTGCATCGACTTGGAAATGTGTTAATCGCTGATACACAGATTCAAGCAACTCTTTTCTTTTTGGGTTGGTGCATACTTTTAATGCACTGAGCTGCTTGTGTGGGCGAGAAGCTTACTTTTTAAATATTTTATGGAAGGCACAAAGTCTCAAAGGTGTTTTATGTGGCAAGCTAAAGATGTAATTTAATAACAACAAATAGTTGAGAGGTTATTCGGGGAAAGTTTGCCTCTGTGCAGAAATGTAGAAGAATGTAATGGAAAATCCAAATTACTAATGCATGGCACGTTGCTTTTTGTTGCCCCCCAAAAGGATGAACCTGTGGCTTTATTTCATTTGACTGTTCTTTTTCTGGGAGAGTCTGATCCTAAAGTCTTTGCTTTCTCCCTGTTGGCTTTCTGTAGTTTTCCCACAGTCGCTGGCTGTGGAACATCTTCCACTGCTTCCACTGGTACATGGCTTTTGGGAGAGGTTTTCAGATGTGCTTCAGGGGGTTGGACCCACTGACCACTTGCACATTCTGGTTGTGATTGTGATTCCTCTCTCCAGATAAGGAACTTTTTTCTTCTTTCCAAAAGCCCGCATGCCAAGAGACTTAGTGCAAAATTCAAATTTCATGAGGAAAAAATAGAAATCTGGTGGTTTTTAAGTCTCTATAGTCATTTTCTGGTCCAACCAGCTATCTCCTTCTTGGCACTGAGTTAGAAAAGAAAAGGCTGGCTGCAAACCCTCCTGGTAACATGTGGGAGTTCAAGGTGCTGCCCTCCATCCTCCAAGGTAACACCTGCGTCACATTTCGGCTCCTGGTGCCATCCAGTAACGAAGTTACACCTCACAAAGGAGGGGGATTATAAAGGAAATGTAAAATGATTCATAGCAGAAGTGGCATGAAATATCATTACAGGGCAGGCAGTGTAGGCTGAGGGGGGGACACCAAGGGATGAAGAGACCCCTCTACTGTCCCGGCTGATGGCGTTGATTTAATACAGTGTTGATTTAATACAGCCTTTTAGCCACGTCACATTTTTTTGTGCTCCTTTCCTCCCTTAAGTTGTGCCATGACTTTATGAGGCTTTCTGCTCTGATCTCTCACTTCCTCGATATTTCCACAGTGTTCAGCATAACTGAGTCCCAGACATGGACAAACTGCTGTCCAAACAAAAATACCTAGTTGGGTTTTTTTGTGTGTGTGTATGTGTGTGCAAACACATTTGGGATGAGCAAGTGGGACAGCGCTGAGCTCACTCTCACCTTCTTGTTTGCTCTTTCTTGGCAGTGGGATGCTCAGGACTGGGCTTAGAGGGTTGGAATAATCCCTAAAATACTGGCAAAAATTGTGGGATGTTACATAGGTCTGGGCAGTGGCTCCATGTAACGGAGCTGCATGGCTTTGCTCTGCGTTGCAAATTGGAATTATTTAAATACTCAGGGAGGCAGAGGCGTGTGTGGGGGTGGCCTCATCCTAGCGTTGCTCTTTGGCTCTCTGAATTTCTTGTGGACAGTCGCGTTTGCTTTATTTTGTCCTTGATTTAAGTACAGCTGGAAAGGCAGCTTAGACTGTATTTAATAACTAGTCCTTCAACACAGAGAGGTGCAGAAAGTAATTTGTCCCCTTGCCAAGCACCAGAAAGAATGGGCATTTTGTTCTTCGCTTCACGGTGATTTTACCTGGGTGTATTATGGAAAGAGAGAAAGACTTGTGCTACTGTTACCCTGCACGCTGTGTTGATTTATTGAAATTGGAGCCTGCAAGTGTGAGTCGCGAGGTACGTTCTGACATGGAATTTCTAGGAGAAATATACAATTGGCCTGGTTATTATTTTTTCCCTCCTCCGTTCGCTTGGGCGTCTTTCCAGCTTTTGCACTAAGGAACAAGACTTTAAATTAGTCTTGAATTTTAACACAATGCAGCTTTGCCTTCATATTCCCAGCGTTTTATTATAAAGCATCTGAGCTTACCTTCTTGTTTCATCTCCATCACTTTGCTCACCTGCTCTGAAACAGACAGCTTATCCTCTTTTTCTCTTATTTTTGGGTTTTGGTTTTTTTTTAAGAGGAATGAATTAAAAAGAGTTTGCAGGCTGGGCTGAAGTGGTGGGTTTCTCCTGTTTTTTTTTCTTTCTTCTTCCTTTTTTTTTTTTTTTTTTTTTTTTTTTTTTTTTAGGGAGGCATTTAGAGGAATGATTTTAAAAGAGTCTACAGGCAGTTTTCCTGCTGGACTGAAAAGGTGGCCTTGCTGTGACTTAAACATTATTGTCCCCCTCCCCAATGCATCTGCTTGGGCTCTGGTTGCTGGGATGCTCATCCAGGCAGCTCATCATCTTGCGGGGGGAGCTCCTGACAGACCCAAACCTCTCTAGGAAGCAGGAGGCAGAGAAGATGCTGTGCTCTGCCTCAGAGCAGGTGGGAGGAAAAGGAGGAGCCAGGCTGGGCTGAAAATGGGTTTTATTGGATTTATTGGATAGGAGCAGGCGGTTTGCAGCAGGGCAGAGCAGTGGAGGCTGGATGAGAGCTCAGGCATCATCTGGTCCAAGCCCTGCTCACGTGTGGCCTCAGCAAGCTGGGGATGGACTGGAGTATTTCCTCTTGTTTGGGCAATTCTTAGGCTGTGGTAGAAACTTAGGGTGCTGACATAGCAGTGAACGCTCTATATGGCCATTTTGCTTACAAGATTAATGGCAAAATGGAATAAATTTTTTGAGCTGTAACAGAACTTTATCTCTTGTTTAAGTAAAAGCACATGTGAAAGGCAGGAGGGGGGTTTGTTGGGTGAGAGTGTAGCTGGTCTTTTTGGTAGGGCTTTATTTTGATTTATGTGCTCATATTTATCTATAATTTTGTATCTGCTTCCAGAAGCTGATAAAGACATTACAGATGTAGTGGGATGAAAATGTAAGGGTTAGAAATGGCCTGTTCGTTGCAGGTAAAGAGATCTGAGGAAGGCACTCGGCCCAGGTTCAGCTCCAGCAGCAAAGGAATTACCGCTCTGCATCGGGCAGGAGCTCTCATTTGCTGGGAGGAGAAACTCCTCCTTGTATGTAAAGTGACCGGAGGGAGGATTCACTGGGGTGTTACAGGCACATATATTAACGTATGGGAGGGTTTCAGCTGCAAGGGCTGAATTATGTTCTCACCTCTTATTCTTTCTATGAAGATCATCACTTAAAATCTGTCTGTGTTGCAGGGTGGGGGGATGCAGGGCAGCTGTGCGCTGGCTCCCGTGTGGCAGCCAGATGTGCGCTGGCACTGGGGAGGGCTGGGAGATGGAACCCTCTCCTCCTATCTCTGTGGCCCAATAAAGCACTGGGTGCATCAGCTGTGGAAAAATTGATGCAGATGAGAAAACCACAGGGAAGGAGTTGTTTGAAGACACGGTGCTGTGTTATCCATGTCTAAGATCTGTGAAAAGAGTAAATTCCCTGATAGGAACTCTAGTTCCTCTTAAGCTGTATTTAAATATACAAAGACATCCTTCTCTTAATTAATGATATATATATTTTTTAAAATTTCATTATTTTCAGGATATTCAGGAAATATTTTTTAGAAAATTCAGGATGAGTATTTTGTACTGATTCTTCCAGTCATGTTTTGTATCTCTTGATTAGACATCTAGGCTGCTTCACTTCCTGTTTTAAATTATCTACTGGGCAAGTTTTAACTCTTAGGGAAAAGCTCTGATCTTGGTTAGAACCCAGCGGGGTTATGTTGAGAACAAGGCTTGAATCTGTTCCCATTAACAAATTCTTGACAAATTAACTTGGGATTTGAGCATTGCAATGCTTAGATTTTCTCGGTACTTCTCTATTAGCGGGTTTCTGTTAATTATTGTCCAACATAGTTATTAGCAGTATCTGTGATCGTCAAGTTAAAGCACTTCTACAGGCTGATGTCTCTCCATGGAGAACATATCTGCCTCTTGACACGTGGAGTGATTCAAGAAAACACTTCAACACGTGCTCGCTGTGAGCCCTGGAGTGGACGTTTTCTAGGAGATCGGGATCAACACAGTGGTGGTGGCCTGGCAAAAGGCAGTGGTTGATGGATTGGGATGGTAAGAGGCAATTTTGGGGAGCACATGTAGAGAGCTGGAGCTGCTGGCATGTAGAGATGGCAGCAACACAGCCCAGGTCCTCTGTCGTCCTACCGCTTTCCTCTCTTCCAGTTTGATCAATGGCAAAAAGCCGCCTTCCCTCTCTGGTGAAAGATCAGCTCCCAAGTAATGATGTCCAGCTGTACTGACAAAATGTGATTGCTCATCAGTTTGGTTGATGACTTAATCTGGGGCTGATTAGCATCTTGGAGGCAGTCCAGACGATCAAAAATGATGCATAATTTTGCTGCAGGCCACAGTTTATTTAACATTTTAGGATCCTCCTGGCTCTCACGCAGTGGCAAGGGCTGGTGTTGTGATGCATCTTTGCTCTCCATGAAGCTTGGATTTGGAGAGGAAGGGTGTGCTGAAGCCAAGTGCCTGTTGTAGAGAGGAGGGTATGAGCAGGAATGACTTTGTCATTGTGTCACCAGGTGGTATCTTCAGGGGACGTGTCAGTGGCCAGGACTTCACCAGGCAGAGGGTGTGGAGCATCAGGAGAAGCTTGCTGTGCCCTTGGGGTAGTGATAAATCCGTCAGAATGATAAAAATCCTCTCCTTCCCCCCAAAAGCTGCTTGCTTAAGCAACTGCATACATTTTCTGTTCCTTCTTGAAGCTTTCAGATCATGACCCCAACAAGAGTTTTTGCTTCTGGGGGAGGGTTGGGAGGCAAGAGAGCTGACAAAACCCGGAGGGATGGACATGGGGACAACCTTTATGGTTGTAGGGAATGCTGAACTGCTTGGGGGAGGTAGCCTGGCTCCTGCCCGGCAAGGGTTAAAGCTGGAGCGGGGACTGCTGGAAGAGTTCAGTTGTTTCACATTAGGCCGGGGCAGCCCTGGCTGCCTTCCGTGCTCTGGGAGCCGGGGGCCGAGTCCCCAGTGTTAAATCTGCGTAACCGATGCTGTACAACTGGCACCAGCCTTGACCACAAGTGGCCGTTAAAATAAACATCCCCGGGCTTAACTGACAGGCAGGCTCAAGGAGAAACAGGCCTGCATGACGGGGAATATTAAATACCCGGCGAGAACCTAACTCCATCAGACAAACACACACACACACGCACCCTCTCCCCCTCCCCGGCATCGCCCCGGCCCCGCGGCATCAATGGGCGCAGTGTTTGGGGCAGGCGCGTGTCTCCCCCGGGGGTGACGGGCTGGTGCCAGCGGTGGGGGAATATGCGAGAAATCCAGCCCCAAAAACCCAGCCCTGGGTAAACACCACGGCACGAGCCCCGTGGCGACACCGGGACCCCGGCACTGTGCAGGGAGGGAGAACTATTCCCCCCCACCCCACCCCAAGGTTGAATCCAAGATGCTGGGGATCTGAGCTCCTGCGCCACGATGTTATTTGGCATTAGGAAAGGAGGTAAAAGGCTTTATTAAAAATGAGATATTTGGCTTAGGTTGGCAGTCTTTATTTATAACGATGATTTGCAAGTTCTCCAACTCGGGAAAAGTGTGAGGGCATTATTATGTCCACAGGGATAGCGGAACGACACATTTATTGGGTGAAATTTATTTCTCTGCAGAATTTACTTCTTTTTTTTTTCTT
>VXBW01002433.1:0-78358 GCA_013400375.1 Thinocorus orbignyianus | reverse complement strand
TTTTTTTTTTGAGAAACAAGCAACACTTGCAAAACAAGCAAGGCGATTACACAAGTGAAGTACTTCACAGACCTCATGGCAAAAGGATTTCAATGCTCAGAGATGTGTTGGTTGGGGTAGGAGAGACTTCACCCAGCCCTGCCGGCGACCCAAACCCCCTCTCGGTTAACATGCTGTTCTGGCACGTGCTGCTTAAAATCTGTCACGTTTTTGTGACGGAAGGTAAACCACTAGAGTTATTCAGAATGTACTGTAGAACTTTCTGTTCCTAAATTGTCCTTAAAAATATAGTTGATTATTATTTTTATCCAAGGAAGGCCTGGAGCAGGATGAGGACATTTATAACAAGCACACTCTTGTGTCCAGATGCCCAAAGATGCCCAAACCCATTTCCTGGCATTAACAGAATTAATATTTCTGTCTACGTCACTGTGTGTGCGTATTACTTCCTAGCACATTGTCATGTCTGTATAAGAATTCCCTATTTTAACCCTTTAGATAAAGAAAAAGCACGTTGTTTGGATAGTTCCCCTACAAGAAGATGTAACACCCATTTAAACGGCTGTAGAAGCAGGATTCACTGGCGTGAGAGAGCAGACCTGGCTGCTGGGTCCGTCCAACTGCTGAAGGAGTTTGTGTACCAACCTCCTTGTGGCAAAGGGTTTTCTAGTGAATTGTTTTACTTGTTCTAAATTCTTTCAGTCTGCATCCTTTGTTACTAGGGAGAAAGCTTAAAACAGAAGTAAGCTCTGCTAAGCTTTTGGCTGCGTCTTTGGGACAACTACCTGTTTTTCCTAGTTTCTTGTTCACATGTGTGAGACGGGCTGACGCAGGAGGTGACACTTGCTGCTTTCCAGACTCTTATGCTTTGACAGATTTTTTTCTTTCTTTCTTTTTTCCTTTCTCTTTTTTTTTCTCCCCTGGATAAAAAGAGCTTTTTTTTTTTTCATTCCATCCTGCTCTATAAGTGCTCTTAGACGAACAGGAGATTCAGGCCTGAATTCTCCTGACTCAGCCACAGCACGTCCTGTAGAGCTGGTGCCTCGAGCAGAGTAAAGCAGCCTCAGAGTGAGCATCACTAAGTGTCCAGTGAAAGGGATGAGTAATTTATGTGCCCATCTAAGAGGCCCTTCTGACCAAGTATCTCAGGGAAATCTTCCTGCCTGCTTACATCATATCCAGCAGCTGTACTGCTTGAGCTATAAGAGAAATAGTTAAATTTGTAAAACACTGTGGACTAGAATGGGCAGAGTAATCCTGGAATTTACATCATTGTACTTTCTAGGGGAGAAAAGGAATAAGATACACCACATGTTATTTTATCTATATATTCAACTTGGATTGAAGTGGCATAACCATTTGGGATTAAATAAAAATAAATAACATCTTCATTATAATCATGCAAGACCTATAAATTAATTGGAAAATGTATGTGGCAGAGTTGTTAGGTGTTACTACTGAAAAACCTGGAACAGCACATGAAACAAAGATGAGAACATGTGTTAGAGATCTCTGTTTCGGTGTCCAAAGCAAAGAGGTGAGGTCTACAGAAGCAGAGACGTCTTCTGTCTATTCTGGGAAGTACATGGGTGTCCTTCCCAATACAGAAGGGGAGAGTAGCTCCACACCTTGTACTTTCTCAAATGCCAGGGACCTTTATTTTCATGCTTCCTTTAATGACCAGACAATCAATGAGGAAACAGGAATGTATTCACTTGGTGCCACAACAGCTGGAGCACAGAGGCACAGACCTCACTCATGTTACCCTCCCCAGAAGCCTTGACCAGGGCTTCTCAAAGGCTGTGTGATGGAACTGTTAGGCAAAATGTGTATCCTAATGATAGCCATCCATTTTTGCACCTCTCTGATGGAGTGAAGGGTCACGTCAGGGGGTTTTTTTGTTATTTTGGAAGGATGTTTTAAGTTACAGTTAATAGTGTTATGGGAACGTGTGGCAACTCTATAAACAACCAAGCGGATGGATGGGAGCTGACCATCTTCAGCATCTTTCACCCTTTCCACCCTTTCCAGCAGAGATACCTGATGAACATTGGGATCACTCTCTTGTTTCAATATAAAAGTTTCCATTTGCAGTATTCTCTGTCTTTTTCTGAGTTGACTTAAAACCCCAGGTGACTCGCAGAGGCAACCAGCACCAGGATGCCTTTCACTCCGTACCTTCAGCCCCTTCCACCCCTTGGATATTTCATTTACTGCAAGGACTACTCAGACCAGCTGGTTGGTCAAAATATTCGCATTTGAGGCAGATGAGGTCTCTCGGGCAGTTGGAGAGTTAAGCAAGGCAACCCATGGCGCTGGGTTCCCCCTCCTGCCCCCAGCACTGGATTTGGCGTGGAGCGCGGTGGCGTTCCAGTTCGGAGAATTCAAACGACCGTCCAGGTAGTCGGGTTCCTAATGGCACAATTTACCCTTTGTGAGCACATTTTATGAAAGATCCCACTGTTTGTCTCAAGTTGTGAAAAAAAAAAAAAGATCTAACCCAAGTGTAAACGTCCAGGCCACGAAGCTGCCTAATCCAAACACAGGCACGAGCTGGGGGCTTTGCTGGCATTCACCGCCCGCGAGTTTTGCCCATGTGTTCCTTGGCCTGGTGCTAAATGTCGTATTTATGAGTGCACACCAAAAAAAAAAAAAAAGCCTTCTGAAGGAGATATGATCCTGGTTTTAGCACCGGACTTTAAAAAAGGAAAAAAAGTGAAGTAATGAGGGCCTTTGGGAGAGCAGCCGCAGTACGTTTTTAGAGTCATGAATGCTAACTTAAAGCCTGGGGTCTTTGGGTCCACCTGAGCAGGCGTAGAGGATGGAAAGATGTTCGGAAAGATTTCTTCCACCCTCTCTCCAAAGCAATGGATTTGCCCTTCAAAGCACATCCCCAAAGAAGGGAGAGTTTAGGGTCTTTGGTGTAGATGGAAAATGGGCACTGGCTGGTTTGGAAATAACTTGCTGTTTGGGGCAGATCCATGAGGATGAAGTGGCCCTTCCAGCTCCCTGCGTCTGCGTCCGGGGCTTTCCTGCTGCAGGAAACCTGGTGACTTCCCATGCTGGGGTGGGGAGAGCACTGGTACTTATTGGAGGAGAGCAGAAAGGCTGAAAATAACGTGGCAGCTGCCATGGTCCCCACAGGCATCCTGGGTGCTCGCAGGGGTGGCAGAGGAATGTGGCTCTCAGCAGGGTATCTGCCCTTACTGCTCTTGTTCTCAACTGGACATAGTGGGGTTGTACCAAGAGACCCAGAAGACAATCTGTAGATCCTCAGCAGGGACAGCAGGCTGTGCTCTGGGGATATGGACTTTTCCCTAATTGAAGGGAAGTAGGTCTTCTTTTTCCACATGGCAGATAGTTTTTCCTCGTCCTCCTCCTCTTCTGACCATCTCCTTTGCTAAGGTTCAACTTCAACTGCTTAGGGCAACTTGTGATCTATATTTTTAGTACTTAAATGGAATTTTAAACACTTTTCTGACCCTCTAGTAGTCATGGCTCTGCCTGTTGGCAGCAGGACACTGTCACAGCCCAGGGCTCTGTAACTTCTGATGGAAAACAGAGACTTTGATTTGCAAAGCAGTGGGCAGGAGCCCCAGGGCAGCTTTTGCTTTGTGCATCCTTGTACGTGTTGTACCCACAAGTTACGGTTGTCCATCTCCCACAGCAAGCAGCATCCTGGTTCTGTGTCCAAAGCTCCTCCACTGCATCCAAGGGCTGCAGCAAACCGGAGAGTAACCACAGTTTGAAAAAGTGAGCTCAGCAAAGCAGCTTTATGTGACAGCAGTGCTGGCTCTCTGCTGTCTTGCTGTGTGGTGTTGACTAGGTATCCTTTTCTTTTTGTGCTGCTTCAAAAACACACTAATTTTTATAACATTCCATGGCTGTGTTATCAACTAGACCATGCCAGGCACTCTGCTGAAAAGGTCAGAAAATCCCAGTTCATTGAAAATTCTCGCAGAAAAATGTCATGGTAAAACAGTCCACAGCAGTCCATGCAAGTGACTGCGCAGAGGTCGCAGAGGGATGAACAGGACAGCAGTACCAAAGGGACCTTCAAGGTGCCAGAGATCTCAGGGGTAATAAGCTGTGGGACCCAGAGGCTCCATCTGGTCCTAGCTAGAGTTCAGAGCATGGAAGATACTGGTCACTGGGGTGGCCTTTGGGATGAGAAATTGACATCCTTGGAAACATTTTGTACTCAAGCAGAATAAGGAACTGCGTGAGCTTTAGTGTTGGAAATGTTAAGCACTGTCATCTTAGCCCACTCAATGGTGGAGCTTTGGGTCTTGCAGTGATGAGGAATGCTTGCTGTGCTGTCCTGGCTCCCCTTTCTCTCATTTTGGCTTCATATTCCCAGGATATGGCAGCGTAGCTGTTGCCCATTATCTGATTTACCAGTTGCTCATAAGGGGGTACCTGGTGGGAGCTGGCAAATCCATCAGCGTGCTCATGTACCGAAGCGATACCTCTGGCCTGCAGGAGAAAAGACTAAATGAACCCAAAAGTAATGTGTATTAAAAGAAAATGTAAAATGGCAGAGGCCACATGAACTAAGCAGAGGTATTTTCTAGCTGTCTAGTCTAACGTTTGGTATCATTTTTCTCTAGGATTACAGGGGCTTTCACCTCATAAATTTGTGCCTGTTTGAGGTCGTTAATCTTTCTTTACATGTTGCCTTGCAATTTTAGAGCTTTGCCACCATCTGGGATCACATTTTAAATAGAGTTTCCACTCAGTACGTTCCTTTTCATGAAATTATTTATATATAGAGAAATATATAATAAATATATCAGGACTGGGTTGTTTTTAAACATTTTCAGTGCTTTCGCAAGGGCTTACCTTGTGTGGAAAAACTTGTCTTCTCTAATAGAGGGCCATAACAGTGACCAATTAAAGGATCACATTTGCAATATGCTCCTAAATGGCAATTTAAAATATTGGTGAGCGTCCTGCCTTGCCGTCCGCTGGGGAAGGTGAGCTCCATCAGAGAGCACTGGGCCAGGGAGAACGTTTCTGTGTTGGAAAACCTCAGTGTCTGAGACACTAGGAGAGCACCATCTGATGGCAACTAGATTTCAAACCCGGAGAAGGATTGCTACAGCTTCTCTGTTGCCTTTGGGATGGGACTTTCTTGGTAAGCATCTATTGCCCTTAGCTCCTTTTTCTTGCAGATGTACTTTCCATCCTGGTCTAATCCCTAAATCAAACGTGACCCATCTCTGGTGCTCTTAATAAACAAACCTTCTCCCCAAAGGCAGTAATGACCTGCAGTTGGTTGCACCAACTTCTTCTGGCCCCACCAGAGCCAAGATGTCTGTTCCAAGCCCAGCTAATTATTTGAAAGGAATTTTGAACAAATAAATAGCCTGAACAGTTCAGCCGTTCCTTGTGTAATTTTAGCTCTGGACCCGTCCAAGAATGTACAGAATAAATAGGTGAATCTGTAATACATCCACAATTAACTCTATATACAGCAAGCAGCTCGGAGGCACACTGTGGAGGAATAGTGTCAATAAACAGGTATGCTGTGGGCCATGGAAATGTGGTCTTTATTATTGGAGAAGGATAGGTCTGACTAGGAGGTAGGGTGCAGTCTGGAAAAGCAAACAGTGCAGCTATAGATCCTTTGCCCCCACCCAACTCGTTGGAATTCAAAAATCCGTTATTTCAGTGTACCCCTGGTAAAGGACATCCTCACTCATGCTGGCATAAATCAGGGCTGACTCATCACGGGCAAAGCATGGGTTTTGTAGCTGAATGTGACGGATGTGACAGGAAGGTTTTGCCTACACTGATGACTTTGCAAGTGCAACTTTGTGACCAGGCAAAAAAAATTTAAATATTCCTCAGGATATTTTATAATGCCGAGGCATGAAATTGCACAGCAGAATTTTCTCCCAAGACCCTTTCCCCTCCAGCGTTTGTAGCCACATGTGCAGCCATCATTCCCCAAGAAACCCAAGGCCCAGACGTGAATCATTTCTCTGATTTTTCATGCTTTTAACTTTTCATTGCTGAGGCTTCGCTTAGCCGGGAGAAGCAGGGACCTGTTTCAGCTTTGAAAAACCTTAGACGGAGGGACGGCTGGGGAAAGGAGTTAAAAATGAAACAGCAGATTTATATATATAAAAAGTAAAAATATATGTTCTACATCTGAAGTTTATTTAGGTCCTTTGGGAGAGTGGCGCGGCACTACGTCTCTACTAAATTGCCAACATTTTATGGTCGTGCTGGCACCGAGTCAAACACACATCTCCTTGGCTTGGGTTGCTGTCTTAAAGCAGGCAGATTCCAGTATGTTTTTCTATGAACTGAGTATTACTATTGACTGGACAAGGGAAGCTCTGCCCAGCAAGAACATATAGGTACCTTTGCTTTTTAATGGATCTATCGAGACTTAATTATTTTGACATTGAATTAATGAAGAGCCGTCCCCTTGTGACCCACACAGACATTAGATTTCTGTGCTTTTTAAGACAGATGCAACTTTAATTTTTTCTCTTACGATTTTATTTCTGTTGGAATCATAGTAATAATTGGAAAGTTTCAAAGGGCCTTTTTTAACTGGTTAGCTGTTGTGTATGCCAGTATGTTAGTAGCATGCACACGGAGAGGTGCGTGTATAAAATACACACGGCACAAGGTACAGCTGGGATTTACACAAGGGGCTGAGCAGTTCACCGCTCAATTTCCTTTCGAAACCCTTGCCTGTATTTGTATCTTTGTGCAAAATCACTGTGTTGTTCATCAATCAAGGTGGCTGCACATGTAGAGCTCCTACCACAAAGCCTCATGGCGAGGAAGCAGCAGCTCTCCATAATCTCCCCCTGGTATGAAGAAGGGTGTTTTGCAGGAGCTGCTAGTTATTGAGCAGCACAAGACAGTCGGACTTCAGTCAAGACACGCATCTTCCCACACTTCCCCGCAGCTGGGAGTGAACCCAGTTTATCTCCTTTCTGCTCGTTGCCTCTTGCTCTTCTACACGGGGCTGGGAAGCCGTTTCTGCTCGGGCTTGGGAAAGTGGAGCTTTGATCTGCAGATGCATAAGGAGGAAGGGTCAAGATCTGAAGCAGAAAAGACTGGCAGAGAAACAGCCTGTTGGATCATGTTGATCAAATTATGCTCTGCGATGGAGAATCCTTTTTATTTTTTGGTCCAAAGTACAAGAGAACTGAGAGCTTTCCTTTGAAGCTGAGAAGATGAGTTCATGCTTCAGTGCCTCGGGAAGCTGGAGAACTGTGCTTTACAGTTCATCCATACCTTCCACAAGCTCTCAGGAAAACATTCAATAATCCTTCTCAGCCTGGTTTGCTCATCTTCACACCTTTCTGTTTGTGCCAAAGCCTTCCCTCTCTTTGATTGTTGGAGCCTCCATTACCCACAGGCCATTACTAAAGTGTCCATTACACCAAGTTAATCTTATTTCTTTTGATGGAATAGTTGCTTCCTCTCATCGTTTATTCATATTTGCTGCTGGTTCATTTCCTTCTGTTTTTCAAGATTTCTCTGCCATTAAGTGCACTCCAGGTTTGAGGCTTTTGGTTACATAGGTACCTTTCAATGGGAAAATAAATAATAGTTTCTAGAGCATATAGGAATATTTATGACTTGCTTCATTTTTTCACCAAGGCAGATTTCTGCGACAGGCACCCAGCGTGATGTTTTGAAAGGCTGTCCTTAGTGTTGTTTTAATATTAATGCCAAGTATACTTTTGGCTATCTGAATCAACAGATAATCTGAGTTTACCTTATACAAACATGTAGAATAACGGATTTTTTGTTCACCTTTTTTTGAAATGGATTCATTCACAACTTGCTACTGTTTTTTGAGAGACGCTGTGTGAATTTGAGCTGTTGAGGTGATGAGATGAGAGCACAGAAACAACAGAGGCTCCTGAAACCGTGGCGGAGTTTATTGTGGCGTGAAGGAAGGTGGAAACCCATCATTACAAAGGATAAAACTTATTTGGTTTATCTCTGGGCTTCTCCTCGTTTGTGGGCGAGAGGACAGGGTCTTCCCCACGTGGTTACTTGCGTGGGAGTTGTGCCCCTCGCGCTGTAAGAATAACATCCCTGCCCTGGCTGAGCAGCGGGTTGTTTGAGGACAATGTGGGACTTGTTTTCCTGCACACGTGTAGGAGAGCCTGGAGATTTCCCTAGGCTGGGCTGGGGTATCTAACGCTGGGATTAAATACTCGGTCGGAGTTTATGTAATGCCATACCAATAAGGAGGCTGAAAGGAGAGACCATGTGCATTTACAGTCCCAGAGAAGAGCGTTTACTCTGGTGTATAATAGCCTTCTGTTGGGTTTTAGTAGCGTATAGTTTAGTAAATTAGGAGTCTTCAGGTACTTAGCACTTTAATAGTTCTCACTAAGAACATAATTAAACCATAGACCCCTTAGGGAGAAAAAACAGTTTATTGTGCATATTTTTAGAATCTGTTACCAGCCCTCATAAAACCTGGTAGATACAAGCCAGAGAACATACCTCTAGGTGGTGACCCAGAATTCATTCAGCAGCCCCTGCCGAGCGTCGCCCCGCAGTCACACATTACAAATCTGCCCCGTGAATTATGGAATTAATTTTCCCCAATCTGATTTCAAAACGCATTTGCAGCGCAGTTTGTCTCCAGCTGGTGGAGGTGTGAGGGAGGCAGAGGGTTTATTGCATCACACCTTGTGCTGACACGTAGAGATGGTTTCTGCTAATTGCTTTTTTATTTAAAAACATTTTATGTTTCGCAGAGTTATCCAGAAATGGAGCTTGTTGGAGACAAGGGCTCTGCTCTGTTCCTCTCACTGTGCATCTGCCTTGGGCTTGTTGGTTTAGTTGCAATTGACTTGGAGCTGTGTTTTTCTGTGTCTGTGCATGTCAGTTCACAGTTCTCAAAGCGGGGGAGATCCTGGCTGCTTCCAGGATGCTTGTCCATGTGAAACAGCCACGAAGCAAAGCATAAAGCTCCAAATCCCCATTGAAACAAGCAGGGTGAAGTGATCCTGGAATGCTTCACCCTCTGCCAGGACTGACGCCACCACCTCCACTGTGATGTATCGTAGGATGTGATTACACTAGGAAAAACACTAGGGATACCTCTATTGGGAAAGTTTCCTCTCTAGCCTCGGTGTTGTGCTTTGGGTGCTTTTTCCCAACCCCAGCTGGGTGCTGCACAGCACGACCCACCAGATGGGACATCAGGTGCTCCCCAGCACCCCTGGGCAGCGGCCAACTCGGGTGCAAAAAGCAACCAGAAAGCTTTCCAACATCACAGGTGCCTGTGTTCAGTGCCGCAGTGATTCACACGTTGCTCTAGGTCTTTGCTCTTGCCTCAACGCTGCTTCCCGAGTAAACACGGCTTTCTCCCCGGGAAACCTGTGCCGCGCTGCTCCTGCGCTCGCAGCATCTGGAAGGCATTGGGAGGAACACACACACACACAGAGTGCTCTCCTTCCCCAGCAGCCTTTTAACGAATTTCTGAGATATGCAATTGCTTCTCTATCGTTGTGTTTCATCTCACATACTGGAGGTTTACACACCAGAGAAGGGGCTTCAGGATGGGGAGGAAGGGTCACTGATGGTGTCTCCAGAGGCTCCATCGCCAGTGTCTCTCTTATCAAATGCATTTCTTTCCCTTTTTTAAAACTAATGCTGTGTGTTACTTGTGGTGTGTCTGTCCTTGTTTTAGACTCAGTCTTGCTTGTCATTTGAGTTATCTTGCCTGTCACGCAGCATTGCCCCCACTGACACTGTGATAGTGTCGGTGCTGATAAGGTGAAGGATGGTAATGCTGTAGCACCTGGGAGTCAATTATTAACCCACGCCAGATTTCTGTGCTTTGCTTCTCCTTTTTCCCCATTTCTACTTCAGGATAAGAATTAGGCTGCTGCTAAAAAGTGTAAATCACAGGCGACCCAGCTTTGCCAGCCTGGGCTGTTCCCTACGTGAGCCCAAACTGAGAACTTTCTTCTGTTTCTTGTCCCGCTGCGGTGGGACCAATGGCAAGAATTTTATCTTTCTGCCCTTAAGCACGGCAGATTAGGGGGACAATATATTGAATCCCAGCCCAAAACAACAAGCAGGATTTGCTGGCTGTGGTTGGCCTTGATAGATCAGGGCATCGGCGTGAGCCTGTGACGGAGGGGAAGGGGATGGGGGAACCGAATGGCACGTTTGATAGCTAAGGATGGTCTTTGCTTCAAAATTAAACAGTGCTTTAAAATTAAACGGTGTCAACCCAGCCCTGCAAAGCCACAGTCAAATGGGTAACTGCTCAGTGCCACCACATTATGAGATTTAATGATGTATTTCAATAGATATGTAATTTTGTGTGTAATGCTGCCTGCTCTCCGTGGTCCCCAGCCGTAAGCGCTCTGTGATGTGTGGGAAACAGCAGGGGCTGCATTGCAAGAGGGGGCAAGCAGGAGAGCCACCTTTCTGCAGCTTTGACCTGCTGGGATCAGGGGGTTACATGCTGGAAAACAGCTCATCTTGGGCTAAATGTTGCAACCTCTACAACTGATACCTCCTCTAGGTTGGTTTTGGTTAACGCACTTTAAAAAATAATAAACAGAAGCAGCCAAGACAGCAACCTGCCTCTTTGGAAGGATAAAAGCATTTCTTAGTGATTTGGGATCAAGGTGGAAAAAAAAAATCTCTATGTGAGCCTCCCTGATGTTCTGGAAATGCTCAAGAGCAGTCCAACAAGCAGATTAACTCGAAACAGGTCCTGTGTGGAAGGGAAGGACCCTGGGTGGCACCTGGGGCTGCGGCAGCCCTGACCTCCTGCCCTGTGCCGGCGTGGACTTGGCAGAGCTCCTTGACCCCGACACCGCTCCATCCGGAGCCGATGTCCGAGGAAGGAAGGATGCGGTCTCCTGTCCTAAGGGGTTACAGCAGCCTCAAACCCATATAAAGCAACAACTTTATTAATCCCAGCTTTGCTAATAAGGAATTACAATAGTTGTGGGATTTGGCAGTGGAAGCTCTCTCGGTTGCCATGCATAGTACAGTATTTTCCCTGTTTTGTTTGTATTTTTGATTTAACTACAAATAATTTAAAGATGTGTTGTGTCTCCTTCAATTAAAATTTGCATCTTCATACTCTCTTTTTTTTTTTTGTCACAGTTTTAAAACAATACCAATGAATTTGACCTTGTCAGATATGCTAAGATAAATTGAGTTCTTTCTTCTTGCTAAAATTACAGCATTTTTAAGGATGGCAATTATTATCATATCGGGATTGGTTTTGTTTCCTGTGTAAAATTCACAGCTTTATTGTAGTGGATGGAAGATCTCCCAGTGTCAAAAAATTTCAGGCTGATAGAGGAATAATATTGTCACAAGGCCAGTATGTAAATACCTTAAACCAATATAGCATGTTTAGAGGAATTACACTTTCCTCTCCCAAATTACAATTTTGGAAAGCATCTCTACAACCACATTTATTTCAAATTTAAACATTTTGAAAGAATATCTCCTAGGTTTTGAAATCTGGTTTCCATTCCTGGCTCTGTTTGACCTACTGTGTGACCCTGAGAAAATCTTTTTCTCTGTATCTGCTTAGTTGCTCTGATGATCTTCAGCACTCATGCAGAGCAACTTAACATCCGTCAGTGTCGAGCTATGTCTAACATTTCAGTATTAAATAACAGTGGTTTTTGTTTAAGATGAGTGAGTTTTGGTTACGATGAAAAAAAAGGAGAAAATTAAAACTCCTGTTTTTTAAAAGAGGTACTGGTTTAAAAATTCCTTGCGTTTGCATGAAAAAAAATTGAAAAATTTTCTCTAAAAATAAAGGAGTGCCCAGAGGTAAAGGGCAGTTCTGCTGTGAGCAAACTTGGGGAAAGAAATAAGGAAAAAGGCCAAGAGCTCTGTATCTCCCATGAATGATGAGCCTCGAAGGGGCATTGATTCCTTTTTTTTCTTCCATCTTTCAGACGCAGCCAGTGCCCAACCCCATCGCCTACTTCATGCATCGCTCGCCGTGGTGGTTTCATCAGTTCGAGACGCTGGTCAATCACTTCATCGAGCTGGTGGTGCCATTCTTTCTCTTCTTGGGACGGCGGATGTGCATCATACATGGCCTCTTGCAGATCCTCTTCCAGGTGAGATGCTCCTGGGTTTGCTTCCGAAGGGTCACGTCTTTGCCTGGGATGAGCAGAGGGGTGTTCAAAGGTGTGTAAAATCCTTGCAGTTGGGGGCTGAAGGGAGGGCTGGGACCTGGGTGACCAAAATGCAGACACACATTCCTCACGCTGGCTCCTGTAGCAAGGACATGGCCAAGTGTGAACCCATCTTCTCTGCGTAGCAGCAGCATCCAGAGGAACTGACTCAAGCAACAGGTCAAGAGTTCAGGCTCAAGTGAATCAAGATGATTCACAGCTATTAACTGTTGGCTCTAGGGTGGTTTGCGCTGGCGTGGGTGCTCTTAATGCATTGCTGGAGGTTTGTTTCCCTTCCTGCTGGTTTGGTTTCCATTCATATGGACAGCAGAGAAATGACAGCCCAGGACCAGTGCAAAGGGTCTGATCCTAGGGCAGCAAACAGCTGGGCAGTTTCTCCAAAAGTTGCTGAGCATAGGTTCATAGTGAAAATAATTTCTGCAAAAAATAATGGCACGCACATTCCAGTTGATTTTGTTGGGGTTTTTTGTGTCTATGAAATAAATAAATCTGTGCAGGGGTCAGAGGACAGAGGCTCCTGCATACATACTTTCCTGGACCACATCTGATTTCTCTTGTCTCTGTCCTGGCATGATTCAACCAGCTCATTAAACCTCAGCCACTCTGACTCGCAGAAATGCAGCTCTCAGCCCTTGCTGACTGCGGTGTTTGTTCGATACCATTTCAGCATCATGAAATTCATACTCAGTAGCTGTTACTGCTTCCTTGCAGGAATACGTGTGATGGTTAAACTGGAGAACGGCTTATAAACTCTTATCAGTAAACCACAGAAATGCTGATCAGATTTTAAAGGGCTGACATAAAAGCTCATAGGGATGCCCACTCCTTCTCCTGCTTCTGAAACACATCCCGTTGCCTCTGGGTGCTGCCAAATACACAGCTGGTACCTCTGCTTGCCCAGCACGCCTTTTGGCATCAGGTTTGGTTTTGTTGGGATGGGTCTTCTCAGGCCAGAGGTCCCAGCAGTGGGGAAAAAAAGATCTGACCCAAAGAGGTCTCCACGAGGTGCCAGTTGTGTTTGCGACGGGCATTGAACCTGAGGTTTTCAGTCTCACTGTGGAGGATTATATTCAGCCCAAACCTAAAAAAGCCCTGCTCTTTTGTCTCGTGGACAAAGCAAAATATCCCTTCTCTGCTGGCTGCTTCATGCAGAAGCAGGCGGGCGTTGAGACATGGTGGATATTGGATTAGCAAGCAGGAATTGCGAGTAGAAATACGTTTGTGTGAAAGAAAGTATAAGGAGGATAGTGATGGCTCTTTCTAAGGTGAGCAGACTCAGAAAGAGGCAGAGCCCACCATGGTGAGTGGCCTGTCAGAAAACAAACCGTGTTGCCAAATCGCAGGCACAGCTGCCATGTCTCAGGACAGAGCTGCCATGCTCTGCTCGTTTCTGCCTTGGCAGAAAAACAGGAGTGTGATGGACTGAGATGGTGATGCTTTGTCTTCACATCTTGACCAGGAGAAACTTCCATGACTAAAAAGCCAGAGCAAACACTCTTTTCTCATCCCCTTCTCAGCTCTGGGTCTCTCTACCCTTGCCATGTTCCTGGGCAGGGGCTAGGATGGATCACAGAGGGGATGATGCGCCCCGAGCCCCTGGCTGGGGCTCTCCGGCTGGCACATGCCTCCAGCCTCCTCCACGGGCCCCTAACGAGCAGCACGGCTCTTTGTGTGCTGGGGGACTTCAGACGGAGCCAGTGGGATCTGAAAAAGCCAACTACACACAATAAAGGCTCATAATGACATATTGTAAATGCATGCATCTAACCACCCTTTAATTGGCGCTTTATTGATAGTTTGCAATTACTGACTTATTTCTATCATGAGGGGAGTCTGCAAAGGAAAAAAGGGTCCCAGTGTAAAATGCAGCTCTGGTGCATTTATAGCATTTCAACAAAAACCTGTTTATTTAATATTTACTGCCCTTTTCTTCATTCAGAATGACTTTTATTGACAATACTTCTGCTCTGCAAAGGAAGCAATAAAGTTTAATGTTGATATACCACTTAATTCTGCTTTTCAAGATTTGAATTGACATTACATGCAAGTTTTATTGGACATTTTATAATTGTTATTGGAGTCATGGTGGCTAGGTTGAGTGAGTGTATTTTTCCAGATTCCAACTGGCCTGGAGAATATTGCTTTGTCAGGAACCTGAAAAAAAGTTGTGCTTTAAAGAAAAAAGTCTTTTTTTTTTTTTTTTCCAAGTGTGAACTTACTCTTCTTGCCTAGTTCTTGTTTGTAAGGAAAAAGGCTTAGTGAGGTTGGAAACGTCAGAGAGGAGGGACTTGGCAGCCCAGCAGCTTGGTGGAACAGAGAGCACATTGGGAGGATGGATTTCTGTCCTCCATCAGATTCCCATGGGGTTGTGCTGGTCGTGCCATACACAACTGGGCTGTCCCTGCTGTGCTGGACCATCCCAGGCCACCTACTGTGTGGGGAGATTTGGGTGATGATGACTGAAATACACACTGTGTAGGCGCATCTCTGCACTGTCCCCTCCCCGTGTTCATCCACCCACCCGTGTCCTCACAAGACCTGCAGCGGGGGAGCCTGAGGAGCCAGGACACTCCACAGGTTTGGTGCTTCGTGTGCGTTGACGTTGCCATGATCTCGGTTTGGGGTCTGCCCGCTCTGATGCTTGTTCCCGTAGCTTGAGCTTCCTGAAATCTCACCCTTTGGCTGCTTTTTGATCTCTAATTAATCAGAGAGTCTTACTTCATGCAAGTCTCTCGATATAAATAGTCTTTGCTGTAAAAAAATTAAAAAATCAAGGAGTGAGTTGAATGCTGGCCAGTTCCCATTAGAAAAATCGTTCTTCATTGTCACTAACTTCCAGATTGGGGAGGGCTTTGTGATGTACAGCTGTGGGTGTAGTTTTTGCAGGACATCTGCACACAGAGAGATTCTCAATCAGATTGCAGCGCCCAGAGCACGTTTGCCAGGATCAAAGGTGAGTGGAGAGAAAATGTCATCCAAGGTTTTACAGCCAGGCCCCGTCAGCAACTTGTCCCCCCGGACAGGCTGTGGAATTGCTCCCCAGCCGCCAGTCCAGCTGCTCGCAGTCCCTGCCAGGGGCTCAGTGTTGGGGACTGTCCCCACGGTGTCACAGGGTACCACCAGGCTTCCTGTCTCATCCACGCCAGGGACAGTGAAAGTGGGTACGTGCTCTCCACACCAGTGACTCCCTGCTCCCAAGAGTGAAGTTTGAATGGGCTGAGCTGACCTTCTCATTAATTGAAACCTCAGGCCCAAGGAAACCACTTGCACTGGAAGTATGGCTGTGGACAGGAAACTCTGGGACATGGAACCTCCAAGGCTGAGGAACCTCTCTCAGACTGGTGCCGCCAGTAGGCAGGTATGTGCTCAGTGGCACTGAACAGTTTAACTGTGCTCATTTTACTTTCTCCCATCACACGTGTCCCAAAAGCGAAGACTCCCACGCTCCCATCTGCACAGGTTGACATCACCCCGTGAGGTTTTTTTCTTCCTTCGTTGTTTGCTGGGATTCAAACCCCGTGGGTTTCTGAGGCCCAAAGTATTGCATCAACCCACCCCACCTGCAAGGGAGCCTGCTAGAAAGATCTCGGCCAGTGTGAAAACATTAGCAGGTGATGGTGGCAAAGCTTTCCCTTTAGACAGTCTGTGCTGAGAGCATCCTCTTGCATTTAGAAAGAAATCCTAGATGAAGGGCAGCCAATTACAGAGGATATCCAAGGTAAATATGCAGCATTGTTTCAGAAGAACATTCTTCTTAGCATTTACGGTACATAGAAATCCAAATCTAAAACAGAAATTAAAGTAAACGAACGTTTAACTTTTCAGCTTTGTTAGGGATTTATTGTAAGCAGGTGCCAGACTTGACGTGCCGAGCGGCACTGCTGCAAATTGTCTCTGCCAGGAATGAAGCTGGAGGAGAGACTTGTAACTCAGCTCCTTCCCTGCTCAGCTCTGCGCTACAGCCCTATAAAAACAGACTGGTGAGAAAACGGCCAGTCTGAGCCACAGAAACTTCCAAATAAGCCTGAGGTGGAGTTTGCCCTTTGCTCATGTCTAACTAAGAGCCCTGAGAGAGTTTTTGAGAGTTTGTTAAATGTTGAAAGCTTTTTGCTACCGCTTATTGTCATCCTTCTTGGGGAGTAAAGGGGCTTTTTGTAGCTGCCATGTAGAGGCAGGACTCTGTTTGCCAACGTGCTTGTGTCTGGAGCAGGGACATGATTTAAACTTCTAGCTCTGGGGTTGTGATTTTGGACACCTTCTCCAATTCATCAGGATGAGGTTGTTTTCACTAACTGTCTCTTGGTGATGGCTATCGACTGTGATGCTCACTTAATGAGATGGAAATCCAGCTGCAGGGGGTCGCAGTGGTCAATGTTTTGCAAATCACTTTTATGAGTGATTCTTGCATTTTGAGTCTGATGGTACCAGTTGCCTGATTTTGTAGCAGTGTTGGGGTCTGAGCCTCAAAAATATACATATAGATCTGAAGCACCCCAAATTTCAGGAGAAATCAAGTCCAAAATGTGGCTGTTTGTGTGGAGGTGGAAGAAGAGGTCTTGGAGGGTCTTGGAGACCACAAGTGAGGTCTGGACCCTGTTATTCTTGGTTCTGTAGAAGCATCAAGCCAGAGCCTGTCGATACCATGAGGAGCTTGTGGTTTTAAGGGGGAGGGAGGATGAAAGAGCTGCGTGGGGAAGGCAACTCCTGTCTCTGCCTGCAGGTCAGTGGCACAGGACCTCTTTCCACCACACCACCTACAAGAGCTTTGGGTTATTTCCCCTCTCTCCTTGCTGACATTTCCACCCCTCGTGCACAGTTGGTCACCTTCCCATGCCTGTAGGTTCATCCCTATGCTCAACCACCCACGGCCGGAGAGATCCAAACACTGGCGGCGTCCGTGAGTGAAACCAGAGAGGGTGCAAACCCAGGGCCTTGCTGCTCTGCGGGTGTTTCGCTCTTCTCTGGAGCTGGCTCCTAAAACCCTGAAGCTGCATGTTTTTCACGACGTCTAATGCACAGCTTACACCAGCAAACGTATTTCTTGGCTCCTTAAGCCAGGCAGTAAAATTACACTGTTTTGGCAAAGGAGTTGATGAGGGGAAGCAAGAGGAAAGCCAAAAGAGCCAGGAAAAAGCCACCTTGCTCCTGCAAGCTGGCAGGTAGCGTTGGGTGAGGGAGCGTGGTGAGGAGGCGGCAGGGCCCACGTGGGAGAGGGCTGAGGTTTCTGACAGCAGGGGGGTGGTTTTGGCTGTGCCAGATGGGAAGGAGCTTCAGTATCGCAAAGGCAAAATCCATAAATAAATAAAAAGTAAGTGGAAAGTATAAAGCTAGCGCTGTTGGAAAGGCAGGGTCATTCCTTTGCTTCCACAGCACTGTTCTGGGATTACAGTCATATAGGCATGGTGTGGGATTTTCAGGATGAGGGCGGAGTTTTAGGCCTTCAAATCTCTTTGGGTCTCTATGAATTTTGGGAATTTTGCGTGGCACCTGAAAAATTCTGGTGTGTTCTCCTGTGTGGAGCATCCTCCGTGCAGCCTCGTGGCTGGGAAGCTCCCGGAGTGGGGCTGGGATGGGCTCAGCCCCCGGTGTCTGTCACATGTCAGGACAGAAATTCCCCAAAGGAGCCAGAATGGCAAAGCCTTGGGGTTGCCAGTTTTTCCCTGCCATCGGGTCCTCCTCCTGCTGAGGTTTGGCAGCAGGCTTTAAATTTGGGCTGTCCCAGGATGTTTTTCAGCAGGAGCTGTATAGAAAGCGGAGGGATGACAATGCCAAGAGCGAAGCTGAATTCCAGCCTTGCAGAAGGCAAAGATAAAACCTCCGCAGCCAAAACCCCCTCGAACAGAGAGCGCTGACAAAGAAAAGCTCCCAAGACAGCTCTCGGGGTCCGGCCAAGGAGCTGCGCGGGAATGCGGCAGCTTTATGAGCCTGGTGGAGGGCCAGGGGGGAAGGACCTGCTGAGAGGGAGCCCCCAGGGTGGGGATGCTGCGGAGAAACCTCCTGCAGCAGAAACCTCCAGGTTTTTTCTCTCGAAAAACAAGCTCTGAGCACTAGCCTTGCCCAGCAAGGCACCACACCAGAGACATGCAGCCTCTGCGCCCCTGGGAACTGGGAACATAGGGGAGAATGGGTCATTTTCTTCTCATTTTTTAAGCAAATATGTTTGTTGAAGAGATGTTTTCTACCTTTTTTTTTTTTTTCCCCTTGGCTTGGACAAACCCGAGCCTCCTAAAAATTTTGATGGAAATGGACGTTTTCCTCTAGTTGATCCTTTTCCCATCTCCTCTCCAAAGCCGTGCATGGGAGGGGAAGCAGGGCTTTTCCCCAACTACTCTCTTTTGGGAAGGGAGGACCAAGCCCCCCGCTTCCACCACCGCTGCCTTTGCCATGCTGCAACATGTTGGAGGGATGAACTGCCCTTCCAGCCACACACATGCAAATTAAATCATGCTGTTGCAGTGCCACAGCTGCAACATATTGTGTTGCTGACTTAAGAGGTAGCAGAGGTCACAGCAGCAGCCCAGAGAGAAGGAACAAAAATTAAACAGCTCCCCCTTTCCCTGCAGAAAGTGTCTGAATCCAGTGTTTGTTTTCACTTGTCAGATACGAGCTCGGTTTTGTTCTTTTTCTTGCGCTGGTGTAAATCAGATGTGTCTCCAGGAGGATTATCAGGGTTACACAAGACCTAGGCTTGTGGTGGAGGGATCAGATCCTCAGTTTGTGCTTTAATTATGCACCTATAGAACATTTGCATTGCTCAAGGAGTTGTTTTTCCTTACTGAGGCAGGGTAGTGTCTTTACTTTTTGAAAACGTTGTGCATGAGAATAACGCCATTGCCTGATTCGCCATAGGAGCCACCCCAGGGCTGCTGGGAGGCAGCAGGTAGAAATTTTGGGAATCCACAGAATCATGGAATTGTCAGAGTTGGAAGGGACCTCTAGAGACCATCCAGTCCAACTCCCCTGCTAAAGCAGGATTGCCCAGAGCACATCACTCAGGACTAGGCAGGTCTTGAAGGGGACTCCGTACCCTCCCTGAGCCCCTCCAGGGCTCTGCCACTCTCACCATAGAGAAGTTTTTCCTCATATTTGAATGGAACTTCCCATGTTCCAGCTTGTGCCTGTTGCCCCTCTTCCTGTCACTGTGAACCACTGAGAAGAGTCCAGCTCCATCCTCCTTCAACCCACCCTTCAGATCCTTATAAGTATTAATAAGGTCTCCCTTCAGCCTCCTCCAGGTTAAAGTCCCAGCTCTTTCAGCCTTTCCTCATGAGGGAAATGCTTCAATCCCTTAATCATCTTTGCCCTACACTGTACTCTCTCCAGTAGTTGCCTGTCTCCCTTGAACTGGGGAACCCAGAACTGGAGGCAATATTCCAGATGTGGCCTCACCAGTGCAGAGTAGAGAGGGAGAATGACCTCCCTCCACCTACTGGCCACACTCCTCCCTACACAGACCAGGATTCCACTGGCCCTCTAGGCGACAAGGGCACGTTGCTGTCTTATGGATAGTTTACTATCTACCAGGACCCTCAGATCCTGCTTCTCAGAAGTGCTTTCCAGCAGGTCCACCCCTAACCTATATTGGTGCCTACATTTGCTCTTGATGAATCTCATCCATACTGCACTATTCCTGTGGTGATCAGCACCATGAGTATCCTTTAGAAACTGCAGATGCTGTTCCTCCAGGTGATATCCCCAAGCCAACCTCTTGATTTCTTGATTTCGCTTGCAGATGCCCC
This sequence comes from Thinocorus orbignyianus, assembly GCA_013400375.1. Taxonomy (NCBI): domain Eukaryota; kingdom Metazoa; phylum Chordata; class Aves; order Ciconiiformes; family Thinocoridae; genus Thinocorus; species Thinocorus orbignyianus. The sequence goes on along the minus strand of VXBW01002433.1, from coordinate 58,434 downwards.
ACAAGGTGGGATGCGGGGAGCGTGGTCCCCCCAGAGCAGCATCCCTGGGAGGGTGTGAGCGAGTGGGTGTTTGTGCTCAGGCTGGGCAGCAGCGGCCTTTCCCCTGCGCAAACAAAGGGGAAATTCAACCTTCACAAAAGTCCAAATTTTGTTGATTTTCTTGTGGTTTAGGGAAAAAAAAAAAAAAAAAAAAAAGCAACCAAAAACAAATGGAGAACGTCCCAGGAAAATTAACAGCAGAACATGAGTTTCCATGGGGGAATGGTCTGATGGAAAATTAGTTTTGCAGCTCAATTGTTTAAAAATCTGCTTTGGACTCAGGTCCGAGATGGAGGATGCAAGGAGAGTGTTTTGAAAGGTTGTTTGGGAACCCTGAAGCGCTGGACTGGGATTATGGAGATTATTCATCACGGCTGCAGCAGCCGGGTCGCTCGGGCCAGCCCCGCGCACCCATCCCGGTCCCCCGGGTGAGGGGCGGCCGGGGTCCTCCTGCCCCTCACTCATCCTCCAGCCTCCCGCTCTCAGACCTGGAATGACTTCAGCTCAGCTTTGCTTGACAGCAAAACAAAAGGAATGTGAAATCAAAGGAGTTACAGGGGTAGATTTTCTGTTACATTTAAGCCACCTTAAATGAAAAACTAAGNGAATTCCAACTTAAGCAGGCAGAACCCAAACTATTTAATCACTCCTATATTTGATTTCACATCCAGCTTGATAATATCTGCTGGGAGGCGAGGCTGCTGTGCCAGACACGAGAATACCAGCACATACCACCCCAAATCAGTAAATAACGCTGCTCGTATAATGGTGTCTGGTATTAGTTAGCAACAAGTTAAGTTCTTGCATTCTGCAGTAGTCGGAGTGACTTAGAAACACTTACTGTTAGCCATAGGAGTGCATTTAATTAGCTTCTGATTCAGGGGGCTGGGTTTTTCTTTTTTTTCCTCCTCTTTTTTTATTTTTTTTTAAATCATTAAATAAAGTGTCACCCCTAGCCAGTGCTGTAAACTCTATTTTGATTGTGGCTGCAATAACCCCTTTGGGCGTCATTCAAATTGTACTAAACAGTTTCTGGAGAGTGCTGGTTTCTCTCAAAATAAACCAAAGTCCGGCTTTGACAAGCTCTAATGAAAAACAAATTGTTATATTACTTAGAAAAATAATTTGAAGGAAGTCTGAATTAGTTGTAAAGGTGGAAAAGGTTCAGCTACTTGAAAATAGAAATTTGGAAGGTATTTATTTTAACCATTAAGCCAGCGGCCTTGAAATACAGCCTTGTTTGTTACAGAATGCGCCTAACGAGAGACATGAATCATGCTGTTAATCAGTATGGGAACTTGATTAATTGGAAAGGGGACCGTCAGTGACTCCAACAGGCGGAGCCGCCTGGCAGCAGTCTGCGACGGAGCCCTGGAGCTGGTGTGATTTACCATCAGTCATCCTGCTGGCACGCAGAGGGAAACTTTGGAGGGATCCCACAGCCTTGGTTTTGCGGGTTGTTGGGTTTTTTTAAATTGAAAATAGAATGTGGTTATTTGGGACACTGTCGGCCTTTGATTTTTGGTGCCTCTGAGTTTGGTTGTCCGACTTGAAACGTGCTGCTTTTCCATGGAGGAGGGTCTAAGCGTGTCTTAGAGGCATCTTGTTAAGATGTCCTGGGCCGGGATACCTGTCTTCTCACCTTTGCTACTGATAGTAGTTTTTGCTCATTAAACCCGAGAGCAAGATTTTACGCCCAGCTATGAAATCAGATTTGCACGGGAGGCCCCCAGGATGCAGAGCACTGCCATGGCTGTAAAAACACAGCAGGAAGGTCCGTATTAATTTTCACTGTTGACTGGGGCTCCTGGTTTCGGGGCCAGGAAGAGTTTGGCCATCCAAGAGTACTGGTTTAGTTTCAGAGCAGCATAGATTTGCTCATACAGCAAAAGGATATGGTGGCAGGGAGGGGAGAGAGCATGCGGCTGTGCCAGAGGGATGAGTTCCAGCTGAGTTTCAGATTCGTGGTGGAAGCTGCCACGTGTATCGGGGCTGTCTCAGTGGCGGTGGCCTGGTTTGGTGCTGTCACTATCATCTCTGTGCCATGGGAGCCCCCATGGCCAAGCCAGGGAGACCTAGGGACCAGGTCAGCTCCAGTGGCACCATGTCCTTGGGCATATGACTGAGCACTGAGGTTCAAAGATCACGTTAGATCCCCAGACTACAAGATTTGCTTAAGTATCATGAAAATGGAAACAGCTCTGGCTGTCCTTGGTGTTTCTTCTGCATTACAGCCTTCCAGGGTGCTCTCAAGTCTCATTTTCTGTGCTGGTCTAAATAAGCTTTACACCGCTCTCCTCTTCACACTACATGAACACCTTCCAAAGCCATATTAAATGATGTGGCTGACATCCACCACATGCCATCCTTCTTTTGCCAAGGGAAGAGGTTGTAGAACTTAGGCTTCTAGGGTTGTGGGGAAGGGATGGGATGGTTTTCTCCCCCACCCCACCCCTTTTTAATTTTGCATTTGATTTTCAAGATTTCTCTGCGATCCAGAACTTTTGTGTCTGCAGTCCTGTAGCAGAATTTCCAGGTGCTTGGGCTTGAAGAGAAAAATCAATTACGACGATGTTGTCAGTGAAATGATATGAGTTGGCGAGGCTGCAAGAGCTTCAAAACATCTGCACTTTCCAGATGTGATTCGCTTGGTGCTGTGCTGAAGCATTCGGGTCCAAACAAGGATGGGAGATGAAGTATGTGTTGCACATGTGATTGCATGTATGTCTAAGTGTATGTATAAAACATTATGTCTAATAAGAGCCAGACCAGCTATAAACCAGAGATGTTACTGAAATCAGTGACATGATCTTGAACATGGACTGTTACCATGTTTCCAGTGATGATTATTTATTTATGTTTAGGTGTAGCTACTAAACCTAACTAAAACCATTATGATCCATTAACGTTGCCCAAGCCAAAGGACTCGCCCACTAATACGTGTCAAATGTCTTTAAGCTGTAAATTTATCCAGTTTCAGTGCAATGGCTTGAACTGATGGTAAAACTCTTACAAGTTTAATCATGTTTTCTGTACCTTATTCCTCATCTGAACTGGTCACGTTGCATCTTCCCAGCCCTTGGTTCTCACTGAGTCCTTGATTTTTGGCAGGGTGATGGTAGTGGTGGTGCTTGGATTTTGGTTTCTTTCCTCCCACCATCGAGATTACGGGACCTTTAAATAATGTTTTATATTCCATTTCAAAAAAGAAGAAACCAGGACAGCCTAACTGGAAACAGATGGCAGATTATGAACTTTTTTTTTTTTTTAAGGGAATTTATAATACATGTATTATGAGGAGTATCATTTAATAGTGTCAGATGTAGACGTGTGAAGACAGAACGTGCCCATTCGAGGAGTGGAAGGGGCTGGGAGTGGGCTGTTGCCTTTGGTGCTGTGTTCTTGGGAGCAAGGAGAGGATTTTGCTGCAGTCCAAGCCTACAGCGAGCTCTCCTGGCTAAGATGAGGGGTTCCAACCATTTCTGCTCTTTAGGTTTTTCTCTGGTATTACTGGCCCTCAGAGCAGTTTAAATTATGCTCTTACCTTGGGTTTCTGGGTTCAGGTCATCAAAGCCAGGGAGCCCAGTGGGTCAGAGCTCCTCTGAACAAGCTGTGCCCTCCCTGTGTGTTGAAAACCTAACTCTGGTGACTCTGCCCTCAGCCCTGTCCAAATTTCCCTGCAGACATGTAGTTCTACGCGGCTTCCTCACCAGCAGAAGTCTTCCTCGGCCCACAGGGAGGGGTGTGCTGGGGTGAAGGCCAGGTCAGGCCGTGCATTGCTGGGGTGAACACCTCACCTGTGCTGGGACCTGGTGGGCAAAGACCTGAGCTGCAGGTACCAGCTCGTGGGCTGGATCTTCATTTGGTGCGATCAGGGTAACTCAAAGTTCATTCACACTGTGTGCCCTAGTGATCCCTGCTGTGCTTCCAGGCGATCAGCTCTGTCTTTTTTTATTAATTTACACATTTTAATAAGTGCCAAGTTAAATTAGTGCATCTTTTAAGTGTGTGGGTAATTGGACTTAAACACACTTTCTGCCAGCTGAATGTACATCCATAAAACTCTGCACAGATCAGAGGTGCAAGTTTTACCACTATCCCTTGCACAAATTCGATAGCTTTAATTAAAGCCATTAAAATGGATTCCATGTAGTTTCAGGGCAAAAACAAAGCCGTGGAGCTGCTTAGGGATAGAGGTGAAGATGGATTTTGTAGCATCCTGCTTTGATGAAAATAATTCATTTGCTTGTTCTGGGCCAAGTTGCTGGGTTTAATGTTTCTCTGTAATGATGTTGCCTCCAGAGGGGTTTTATTTTGATTTGGAAGTGTTGGGATGAGGATGCGGCCCTGAGATACTTTAGCCCACACGCAGTTTACACAGCTGTATCATCCAATTCCCCAGGCACCACCAAAGGCATTATCTCTTTGGTGATGCAACAGCTAGAAATTGCAGGAAACCTGTGTCACTCACTTCTTTCATCTTCCTATAAAAACTGGGGTTTCTTGGAGCCAGTGACTCAGAGAAATTGCCGATTAGTGCGAGATACTCTTGGAGCAGCTGCGATTCGTTTGCGGCGCTGGCTGAGATGAGTGATGTCGCACTTGGACACAGGCAGCAGTGCCCGGCTCTTCCCAGGCTGCACGACCAACCCACCCATTCGTGGGATAGGGTCAGGGATAATCCTTGGCCGGAGAGTTGTTTGCAAACCCCAAGTCTCACCTTTCCTTTCCTTGGGGTAACGTTGGCATTTTGCAGAGGGTAACAGAATTTTCTTGCTGCTGTAAACTGAGTTGGTGGCTGAGCCTCAGCTGAGCCTCAAGCACCAAAATAGCTTGTTCCAGGCCAGTGTTGGTAGCACGAGGTCTCACCTCTCTTGCTTTCCTGTGAGGAACTCTCACCTTTCCATTTCATCTCTCCCAGGAGCATAGTGGTGGTTTGTCTGTCCAGGGGAGTCGTTCTTGATTAACTGCTTATTTTACACTCACACAACTCACTTGAAGGTGGGTTAAGCTCAACAGGAACAACATAGGTTTGGTTTGGGCTTGGTGTCTGCATGTGAAGCTATTCAGGAAGAGATATGGCACTTTAAATTTACACCTCACTTTAATAAGAAAAACTTACAAGCACTGAGCAACCCTAGATCAGTGCCAGTTACACAAAGACTGAGAAAGCAAGAGCCTAAAAGAATGTTCCCTACTCATCACATTGGCACTTCCGTGACTTGTGCTGGAGAGAGGAGAGATGAAAGAGAAAATCCCTGAGGCTTTCTGGTAGCCATGCAGCTGATTCATTCAGCTAATAAAGATCCAAGGGTCTGAGCCCTCTAAAAGCTCAAAAACTGGTTCCCTTCTATGAAGTGTATCACTACTGAAGAGGTTACGGCAAGAGGAGTTTGATGAACTCTGTGTTCCTATGGCATGAAACAGGTTGAGAGAGAAGGAAGGACAATCATTTCTCATCCACCAGTGAACCATCACATCGTGGTCTACTTTAGAGCACCTGCCAGCTCCTGCTGATAGGTGCTGTGGAGAGATGCAGAAATACAGGGACAGTAGAAAACTCAGAGCATAGTCAACATAAATTTAAAAATTTCATCTGGAAAAACAAATCACACAGAATTGTTTGGATCGAGGCTGGGAATTGGTATGGCAGGAGCGGAGAATGGGAAAGGGACATGGCTTGGTTTTATTGCATCAATAATGTCATTTATTCCATAGCCAACCCTTGAAAACCAGTTCTAATCCCCATGCAAATCCCTCTGTACTAACAACGGCAAATCTGCCAGTTCTCCTAATCAAACGCTGATCATTACTGCAGGCCAGAAACCTCAGAGGGAGCGAAGCCAAGGTAAAAGGGTCAGAATCTGGGGGGAGGGGGCATTCTGAAACCCAATGCATCCAAACCAGCTCCGTCTCTGATTCAGTGGGCAGATGGGATGGTGCCAGAGACACTATGGGGCCAATATTTTTCTTTCTTCCCCGCAAAGCATTCAGAGGCAGACAGTGGGGTCCTAAAGAAGAACAGGGATCATTTTCCTGGGACTATTTAGAAGAAATGTGACCACAGATAAGAAATGGAGCCATCCACCCAGTGTTTCTTCCCTGTCTCCAGCCAGAGAAGAAATGGTCATCAGCTGGAGAGCCTCCATTCAGGCTGTTCCCTGCTTCTGGTCTCGGTTCCCATCAGTAAAAAGGATTGCTGGTGCCTGCAGTATCTTTGCTGGAGGGTTTTCCTCTGGCCCCCATTACCGATTACTGGAGCACACGGGAAGGGGAGGGAGATGTTTTCATGGAAATCTGTACCTCAACTGTCTTGGCAGCCAAACCTGAAATGGCTCGAGTCTTTTGCCCCCAGCTTCATGTTTGTGGTCAATCTGAAACTCCACCTGTGATCACCACATGCATCCTCTGCAAGACTGCAGTAAATTAAAGCACAACAGGGAATTTTAAGAAATACATCCTCTTCCTTCTTGGAGTCAGGTTACATCGACCTCTGAACATCTGGACTCAGTGTCTCAGGGCTCCCAGAGGTTCTGCCGTATTAAAGGTTCATCTGCCTTTGTTAAATTCCGGGCCATTTCCCTTCCTCGTTGCCTCCTCTTGATTCAGCATTGCTTTCGGTGTGGCTGGCCATCTATGTAATTGGTATTTTATGTTCAGTATGTAAAAGACACCATGGAATTTTAGTTATCCATTGCCATGGGTAAACACAGATCCATAACCCATCACCATTTACTGTGCTCGTGGGAGAAGTCTGAAATAAAATGTGCTACTGTTTTTTCAAAAGCCTAAATTCCTTCTAAGCTACTGGTTACCAACATCCTAGAAGACTAAAAGACAGTGTTCACTTAGAAAACTTATCCCCTAATATTCCCTAGGTCACAAAACTACATTTGTTAGTATGATGCCCCTTTGCTTTGAAATTCCTTTGCCTGAGCTCCAAGTTGCCCTGATAAACAGGCAGGCTTTAATTACCACATCTACTAATTGAAATGCAGAGTGCAAAGGTGGAAGCTGGCAGGTCCCACTGCCTCCAGCCACTGGGTTTTGTTGAGAGTCTGGAGCAAGAGAGAGATGCAAGAGCCATCAGGTGGCTGTGCAGGGGCTGTGGTTGCCAGTCCAATGATGGTCCACATGGGTGCCTGTTGAGAAGATACTGTTAAACTACAGCATCTCATGGAAGTCACCCCATCCTCAACCCGGGGAGCAGCACATCTCTGTGCTCACCCCGTAGCACCACAGCCCTTGAGGTGCTGTGCAGAGATCAACGCCCAGAAGGACAATGCAACTCCAGCTTTTTGCTTTCTGCCTTTCAGGCATAGGCCTCAAGGCTTTAAAGACTTACATATGTGTTTCACTTGATGTGCTCTGAGTATTCCCATTGAAGTTAACTAAGTGGATAAGACTTTGCAGGATTGTAGCCAAATGAGTCCTCACCCACCATGCTGGGGAGTCTTGTTGAAGTGGGTCATTGGAGGGAAAGGAGGAGGAGTCAGTACCGAACTTGCCCCTTTCATTTCATGCTTCTCTTTACTTAAAGGATATTTTTTTCTAAGCCTGCTTGGGGGGAGAAAAGAGAAAAAAAGCCCCAGGCTGTGGTGTGACCGCCACAGTCAGATGTTGTCATGACTACTAAACAAGAAAACCTAATTTATAAAATGGGGAAAAACATATGAATGTGAAATAAAAGAGAAAAAAGAGGGAGGCAATCTTAAAATATTAACTATGATGTAGAGAAGAATATAAACAGACACAGTTAGGAAATTCCATAAGGAATATGACTTGTTTAATATTAATCATAAAGGAAAAGATTATGAGAGCTCTGAAGAGTGCCAAATTAAATACTCCACACACATCCAGTACTGCGATAAGAGTCTTTGCGGTGATTTTTCTTGGCTGCTTGAGCAGTCAGTGCTCTCAGCCGTGCTCTGGTGGAGGTGCCCTGGTCGGAGGATGTTTCAGGGATGTATGTGGTGGATCTGCTGCTTTTCTCCCTGTGGTGCTTTTCTTCCCTTGTGTGGGAGGATCCCACCTGGATCCAGCCAGCGCATCCCCTGGATGTGCCTCAGGTGGGCTCTGCTCGCTGTTCCTATCTCCATAGGTGCTGTCGCACACTGCTGCACTTCTTGCCACTCTCTGGCCATCTGTCCTCTCCTGAGTTTGGAAAGCACATGGAGATCCTGAAAGCAAAGCATGAGAGAAGTCCCAGATGCTCATGGTTTGATGATGAACACTCATGAGCTCACACAGACTAATGACCATTCCTTGTCCAGGGCAAGGTCGAAACAGGGAACCCCAAGGTTCTTCAGGACCAGGCTGGCTGTCCCACAAGACACCTCCGAGCAGGTACCAAAGGGCTCCATCAGAGCTTGCTGGGTCAGCGCAAATACCTTTTGTTGTGTTGGGCTGGCACCACTCGTGTTTTCTGGTGACAGTGCCCTGATGTGGCCCAGGGACCCATGACCACCAGCACCATGACAGCAGTGGTGCCACCACAAGACGCCAGAAAGGAGCTGCTCTGACCACAATTGCCAATGAGTGAGTACTGGGAAATACCTATGTGGTATCTTGGGTGGAAAATCCTGGGCAGAGCTGTAATTTGCTGCTTCGTTAAACTTCCCTCAGTCATGTCTGAGCTGTTCATGTATCTGTCACGCAGACATTTCAAGGCTAAAATTGTGCGTTGGGAGATTAATGCCTTGTGGCACGTCCTGTGTTCTATCGTGTAATTTTGCAGCGGTGGGGCTGGCTGCTCACAGGCCACATTGGACCCGGCTCTCTCTTTGGCACTCGCTTGTAAACATGCTGGTTTACAGAAACCTTAAGGGTTCTTTCTCACTGTCAGAAGAAATTAAGCTACAAAGCCATACTAAAACTTCCCATAACAATGTCAGACTGAAGTTCATAGCGTGAAGGTCCAGGTCCAGAAGGTCCAAGCCAGGACCTTCTGTGGGTATGGATGAGGTTCACTCTGTGTTGGATCCCTCCAGCACACAGGAGCAGCGCTGCTGCCCATCTCTGGGCTCACAAAGAGCAATTCCTCCTGGTCCCCTCCTGCTCTCAGCTGGCACCGGCCGTTTGCGTGTAGCTCCATTGCCAAAGTGCTAATCACGATGTTGATGGTGCAGAAAAACTGGACCAGCAAAGCTCCCTGTGTCTTTTCCCAGCTCCGAGCTGGCGTGCAGGTACTCAGACCCCTCTGCTCCTTTTGGTCGCTGCTGTTTCAAACGCCGCTGCAGCAGCACTGACCAGTGCCAGGCAAGTTCTGGTCTCTTCTGGTTTGTGTCTTTTTCCTGCTTCTCTGTCTTCATGTCACGCTAGCTGTCACCTGGCTCAGAAGAGCTCATTATTCCACTTTGCCGGATGAGGCTGAGTCACAGAACCAGGCAGAACTGAGTTTTTGCTCTCTCCGTCTGTTGACAAATCTAATTTGCTGGTGAATAATGAGTAACCTTTTAAAATCAGCCCCATGGCTGATGTTGATGCACTTGGGTTTTGTTGAATGAGTCACACGCCCGCTTTGGAGCATAGGAACTTACTCACGGACAGGCAGCTGTATTTCATCCTCTGCTAGAGATTATTTGGAGCTGGAAAACCTCGAGCCCCATGCAGCTTTTTTCCAAGAGTGCATCTCTTCCCGATAACAGTGCAGCTGCCATTAGGTTCTTGTCAATGCAAGGGCTCATTGCAGCGTTACTCCTCCAGCAGCCAGGCTATCTGGTGGCAGTTCTTCCTGGAATATTCTGATACACATATATTTTCACTCCTCTTCCAAGGTTCATCTCATATGTAAGTGATCAGTGCAGCAGCGTGAGCAGCGATCTCCTTGCAGCTGTGACCTTGAAAGTGGGTGGCATTTTCTGCTTCCTCTCCAGCATCCTCCGGGATCTACATTTCATGTGATCCCATCTGACACAGGCCAAATCTGTGCTGGGAAAAGTAGTATGATACTACCAGGAAATACCCACTGCACTAACCTCTTTATGGTCGAGATCTTCAAAGCTCCCTGTAGAAGACAAGCTCCTTAGGCAGCTTTTGAAACCATAATATGCCATGCGTGCAGACAGCTACCTATTAGATAAATTGCACAAAGATTATTCTTTTGTGTTTATCACTTCAGAGCACCCTATCTTTTCTGTCTTCCTCTGCAAACCTAAATGCAGAGGTTCAACTTCTTTTAAATGTTTGCATTGCTGTTTAGTGCTAAATGGATATAATCAGTTCCTGTATTGAAGGTTTATTTGGTTTCCTACAGGCAAATAAATGTGCATGTGAATGCACAGATAAAATAAAACACCGCCCCCAGTAAGGCTGGAGCTACACTGAGCATCCTGGTCCTCCTGGGTTCTGGCTCCATCACACCAGCCATCCTCAGGCATAGTTTGATCCCATGGAGAAGGAACTGCTCAACGAGGGGAGGGAAAGAGCTGAAAGTTCTCGGTTTTTGATCATTTCATAATTTACACCTCATTCCCATTGTAACCTAAATTACAAGCAAGGCGCCCCAACACTGAAAAGAAACTGCTGCAGATGGCAGAATAAAAATGTGTTCTTTAACACATTTTGTGTTTTCTTAAGCATATCTGGTTTTGCCCAATGTACATTTCATTTGCTATTTGCTTAAGTCCCCGCCACTGACAGCTTGGAGATTGCTAAGCTACCATCTGGGATGGAAGTAAAATGCCTTTTTTTCCTTCTTCTTTTGGCCTCGGAAAATTTAACAAAGGCTTTGTGTCCACTGGTTGGGCATTTCATATTCTAAATATGCAGTGCAACGTGTCAGCGAGCTGGCCGGTTACATCATATATTTGTCACAATTTTCAACTCATTTTCTAATAAAGTGGAGGGAACGGGTTAGGGTAAGCACAGGGGGGAGCAATCGGTGCATTGCCGCCTGCTGCCAAGCCTCTTCACCAACAGAGATCACAGAATCATAGAATCACAGAATGATGTGGGGTTGGAAGGGACCTCTGGAGANGCAGAGTAGAGGAGGAGGATGACCTTGCTGAACGTGCTGATCACACTGTTCCTGATGCACTCCAGAATGCCATTGGCCTTTTTGGCCACAAGGGCACGTTGCTGGTCATCCTATTGTCCACCAGGATTCCCTGGTCTTTTCCTCAGAGCTGCTCTCCAGCAGGTCAGCCCCCAATGCTTAACAGTGCATGGGGCTATTCCATCCTGGGTACAGCACCCTACACTTGCCCTGCTAAGGCACAACAACTGTTCTGCACTTTCATCAGATTTCTTCTCTTACAATTAATGATATAGCATTTATATTAACATTTTTACATTCAGTACTGTATTTTTTTTATCCCTGTGGCTTTTGCAGGCTTTCTTTATATGAAAATCAAATGGTAACCAGTCCCGAATAAGGCACTGGATTACTTTTTCTCAGTGCGTTTTCACACCACAACTGGTTTCTATTTCCCCTGAACTTGCAGAAGTCCATGGCCGACAGCTCCGGTCCGCACCCCTACGTGTGTTAGCTCCGAACGTGCTGCGAGAGGTTGGTTTGGTGGAAAAATCCAGGTCATCCTGGATTTTGAAATACACCCAGCCTTGGCTTTCAGTGACACTGAGTAGCCAACCCAAGTTAAATATTTTACTGCAGATGTTGCTAAGAGCTTAGAGTTACTGAAATTATGTACTTTAATGAGGCAAGGAAAGTAGCTGCAGAAAGATATAAATCAGAGAAGCCACCAGTGTTTTCCACCATAGTGTCACGCTGATCAGATGTGACATCTGCTTTACTTTTTCCTTACATTTTCCTTATGCCTGTGGATGTGGTCGTGTCCTTTCCTTTTAAGTTTAAAAGGAAAAGATGAGTTTAAATCAGTGTTGGGACTGAAATGCCAGTGAATTTGGGGGAGCCGAGTCCTGATCCAGCTTTTGCAGCTGGCTGTTATGTCTCCACAACTGGTCAAACCAAAACCTTGGATCTGAATTGTTTTGAAAGGGATTCGTAACACCAATCCCATTTCCTGATGCCAGGGCAGTCTGAGATTTGAGGTACTCAGCCTGCCCATCTAAATTTATTCCAAAAAACATTGTTTCCCCCCTACTCTGTTTTTAATACCATTTTAGTCCAAATTTTACCAAGGCCAGAACAGATACTAGACAAAATGTTTGCTATCAGAGTAGATTTTTTCTGATACGTTCTCCTTTTCTAATGGGATTTGCTCTTATTTTGGCAATTGTTAGATATGTCTAAATATTGTAGAAAAAGTGCATTTCAAAGGAGCCTGCAGTGACTGTATGTGGAGAGGGAATTGAAGTATTTTCGCCAGAAGTATTTTAGCATTCCTTCAATCAAGGAATATAAACAGTTCCATGTGACTTCAGATTGATCCAGGATTTGAGAGAGCAGGCTTTAATTCAAATCATTTCTTGCAGAGGGAATTTTGAACCACACATCTCTCTGTGAAGAATGTCCTAATTAGTAGAGAAAAGGATATTCTGGAAAAAGGACTTTCGCTTTCCAGTCTTAATACTGTTCCACTTTATTATTGATAGTGCAGTGGTCATCTAACATTTATTACAGTGAAGTTGTGTGCTTTGCCATGTAATTGGTGAGTTATTGATTTATGCCTATTGACAGCCTATTCCAGGTCACAGTTAAAACAGGAGAGACCTCAAACAGGAATTATTTCTACAAGGGTGAAAAATGCTTTTGCTGAATACTTCCTGTATGTTAATATCAGAAGATAATGCTTGCTTTGAAGAAGAAGTGGCAAATGAAATGTTCACTCATGAATGAAGCCACTGGTTTGTCCTTTCAGTGTCTCAGTCCTGTTGAAGCTGGTGGGAAATGCACCATGGAGCTGTACGCTGGTCTCAGTCCCCTGAAACCTGCCATGCCCGAAACCCATGTACCTTCTGGGAAAGCCCAAGGTGCCAGGGATGCGTGGTGAGGAGTTCTTGATCCCTGCTGCTGTGTTAGGTTCAAGGACCATAATTTTGCCACTTGAGTAAGTGACCATCTACTTTTTTTTTTTTGCATGCAATTGAATTCAAACCACCACCATGTGGAAGTGACTGTCCTTAGTCCCAGAGGACCCTAAGGTCCTCTGATTCAAGGGGATGTATAATCTATCAACATAAAGACAGTGTTTCTTCTGTTGAGGGCTTCCCACATCCTTGCATCACCTCAGTTCATCTGTCTGACATTCCCTCCTTGTTTCTTATCCACTGGAAGATCGTAGAATGGTTTAGATTGGAAGCAACCTTAAATATTACCTAGTTCCAACACCCTGCCATGGTCAAGGACACCTCCCGCTAGGCCAGGTTCCTCAAGATGAGCCATGTGCACCATAGCTCACCAGAGGCTTCATCTCCAATGTGGCTCACAGGCTGTGGACAAGATGTCCAGCAGGCTTCTACAGAACCTTGCATTGCAAATAGCAGACACCCTAAGTGGTTTTGCAGGGATGATCCCCCAGCCAGAGGTTCAGCTGGGTAAGCAGCACAGGACCATGCCATGACCACCCCTTGGCAGCCCCACAGTTTCCCACGGGGATGGCCCCTGCCGTGGGGGTGCTCCTGAGGCTCTGCAGCCCACAGCACCACAGGGATTTGTCTGCATCCGCTTCCAGAAGCGCATCCAGCCAACGGCACAAGCAGCCCGTGTAACTGTTTAGGTTTTTGACAGTTTTATAACCTTAAATTTGCACCTTATGGAAAACTGTGACAGTCAATGATTAATTGCCGTGTTGGAATTTTTCTTATGATGTCTTAATACCCGAGTATGTAGCAGACCTCAGCAGAGAGGAAAAATAAAAACCTGCAGCAAAATGCTCCCAGAACAACTTGACTAGGCAAGTATTGCCCAGTCAAGCTAGTGCTGTCCAAAAGACATGGTTATATTTAGGAATATTTTTTTAAAGCTGTAGCGCTATTTACTAGGTGTCTAGCTCAAATTGGAAACCAGCTTGAAAGGAAGCTGTGAAACAATTTTTCGGCTGCATTTTTCAGTAGAAAGTTGGTTGTGGTATTATAAGCCAGCTGCTGGTTGGTAACCAAAACAGGCAAGAGCTCATCATTAAAGGCTGCTGCTGTTGCAGTCTCAGACTTTACTGCTATGCTAGCAAGAAAATAAAAACATTTTTATCATTTTTTATGGTTAGGTAACTGCTTTTATCTTACTTGCCATTGAACTGCCTTATCTTGTGTCTGACTGTCTCTGCTGGTGACACACCTGGCCTCCTAGCTGCTCCATGTTGTTGTCCAAGCCGCCCAGCACACACGTCTGCCCCAGCCACAGGGGCTGAGAGCTGGGGACAGTCTGCGGTTTGGGGCTGTGCATGGAGAGGTGACGGGTGCTCGAGGAGTCCATAGCCTGACGTTGCTGCTGTTACTGCAAGAAGAAAACACCAGGCACAGGATGGGATACAGGGACTTTTTACAAGGGCATGTAGTGATAGGACAAGGGGCTTCAAACTGAAACAGCAGAAATTTAGATTAGATACAGGAAAAAATTCTTCACTCTGAAGGTGGTGAGGCACTGGAACAGGTTGCCCAGAGAAACTGTGGATGCCCCAACCCTGGAAGTGCTCAAGACCAGGCTGGATGGGGCTTGGAGAAACCTGCTTTAGTGGGAGGTGTCCCTGCCCATGGTAGGTGGGTTGGAATTTGATGATCTTTAAGGTCCCTTCCAACCCAAACCATTTTATGATTCTATGATGGCAATTCCACTTGTGAATCAGTTCTGTAAGCTCAGATTTGATGGAGTCCCACAAATCGGAATGATGGTCTTCAAGCATCCTGGATGGGAACAAGGTTCCTAGGGAAGCTGCTCAGACCTGGATCTGACCCATGTAGTATTTTGACGAATCCACAAATCCTGGTTGGAAAAAATCCTTTCTGACCTGCTCTCCCTGTGGATGAGGCAGATGGAGGACAGAGCCTCACATCCCTCTGGAGCGCATGGCTTAGGACCCTTTCCAATATAACCCGTCTGGAGATATCACTGAAGCAGCGCACTTCAACTCTGCATACGCTGTAAAAGTATTTTTAATGAGTGAGATGGAGCTGGTTAGTGAAACACTTGGACCGTTAATAGATGTAGAAATTTTTTAACGTGCTATTTGACTTTATTGATGAAATGAGCTAATCGGAACAAGTGCTGCTCTCGCGCAAGTGAAGAAACCCAGGCATGTTCTGGGGGAACCGTGTCCTGTGGATGGATCCTAAGGCATTTTGCAAACAGCACGTTTGGAGCTCCGTGCCGGCAGTGGGACGTCACCACTCCTCGGGTCTGTGTCAGAGGGAATGGCTGCCAGGGCCGCAGTGTCCTGCGGGGATGCCGGGAAGGGCTGCGGTGACCTGGTTGTAACAACCTTCCTTAAAGTTTGAGTTGAGATCTTTTGCATCCTGCTTCTCCTGCCTTCATAGAAGATTCCGCGGTCTCTTTTATCACCATGAGTAATCAGGGTCTCAGTTTTACATCCTGTTTCAAAGTCCACACAAGACCCCATAATTACATGTTAATACGGTTTTCTCAGGACTGAATCAGGGCCAGATCCTGATCTTACACTGGTACAAACCCATGGGGTAGTTCACTACGGTAGTTCTGCTTCTTCCTGCTCCACCTCCTACTGACAGCAACAGTAGTTTTGGCAGTGACCTGCCAAGTCTTCTGCTGATGGTTAGTGTTTTGAGTCGGTGCCTTGTGAGTATTACCTGCCTGCAGGGCTGGTTTTGCTTAGCAGCTAAAATTATTTCTGAGTTATGCCTGTGCAAGCTCAAAATTGGAGGGTTTGCAGAGAGGGTCTCCTTCACTCTTTTTACCACCCTCTTTTCACGTGCTGATGTGTTCACCATGGAGAAACTCCCTGTCCCAAACTTAGAGGACTTGGTCTTACCTGGACTTGTCTTCCTCCCTTTAAACAGCATCCTAGTACAGGAGGTGTGCCACTAACGTCAACCCTTTGGAGCAAATTTGAGTAAAATCAGGAAGAAAATGTCTGCAGTTGCCCCTGTAATGTAGGGTGCTGCTGTAAAGCTTATTGGGATTTGCTGGTCTGTGAAAAGGCTCTTTGGTCTTTAGTAAAAACATAAATAAGGTGTTGAAAGGACTTTGCCGTTAAGTGTCTTCATGACAGCTTCCCCCTTTAGGAGGTAACTTTGCCGTCAGGGATGGAAAGATGTTGATAATTCAGAGCAGAGTAGCAAAAAATTCCTTCCTTCTGTAAAATTATTCTTTCATTTTATATTGCTCCAACTCTTACAAAAACAGTCCTTCGGCAGTTATTTAGCCTGTAATATATTAATGTGGAACATTGTAGCCGTTAACAAAAGAATCAACGGATCAAGCAACACCAAGAGGTATTTTACATAACAAAGCTTCAGAGCAGAATAAATGTGTCAAAGTCAGTAACGCGGAGACATATCTTGGCTCTGCAGGAGCGGGACCGGGGGGCTGGTTGTGTTTCAGACCCAAAGTGAGCAACAGATCCTAAATTCACATGCAGTACTTCAGTAATCGAGTTAAATGTATAGAATTACCTGGAATAGGAATACTTGCTGCGGCATCTTGGGCTTACATGATAAATGAAAGAAACTACGTTTAACCCTTACGGCACTGGACTTGTCTCTCATCCCAGTATCCCAAGCCCAGTCCTGGCTGTTTCAGCCTGAGCTGCTGTCCATCCATCTCTGCTTCTCCTGACTACTCATCACTGGAGGTTGGCTGGGGTGCTAAAGCGTGAGATTTATTTGTTTATGTATATAAACACACACATTTATATTTAAGAGCCCCCATAATCCCTCTTCTTTCCCTCTCTTGCTTCTGTCTCATCTTTTTCCATTGCAAAGCTGGAAGTTGTGCTTAACCATAGAAAAGCTCCACAGTGAAATCCCATAATCTGTGGGAACTGCAGTAGGTGGTTCGTATAGCTACAAATTAAAAATGAGTATGGGGTGAGACGTTTATATCGCTTCACGTTTAGATGAAGAACGAATGTTGGGTTCACAACGGGAATGGAAAGGGTTTGGTTCCCGACTGCTTTAGCACAGTTCTGTTTGTAACTTTAGACCAGGGATTGCAACAGCCTTACAGTGCAATTTGTAATGTGTCAAAATCTGACCCAGTTCAAGGGCAAATATTAGTTCAGATTGCTGCACAGTTGCATTTGTACATCTATGGTTATTTTATTTCTTGATATTTTCATTCTACATTTATAAGTTACGGGGAGCCTCTAACTAGACAAGTATTTACAAATATTTTAAATACTGAACTCTGCTTTTTAGGGGTAAATGTGATTCTTTTTTAACACAGTGCTACTTGGGCAAACAGAAAATCTGTATATAGCATGTGAATTATGAAATCTTTTGTCACGTCTGAGTGGCTCCCCACTAACTAGTGTTAGCGCAACTGTGCAAGGGGCATCTGAAGGTTTATTATTGTCTTATTTCTATATTAAATGTGGTAATAACATGTGGCTTCTCTCCTATTATTTTGTGGGAAGGAAATACTCAGCCTTTGCCTATGAAGTTCTGTTTTGGATACCAAATTTGGGCTGTTTCCTGGCTCCACTGTGTTCCCAGTGAGTTGGGAGTTTTGGAAACTCAGGGCTGAGTTCTTTGAGGAGCATCCAGGTGTCCTTAGTTCAGGTGTCTCCACACCTGATAAGGGTGGGAAGGACAAGGGATGGAGAAAGGGAGTTGGCTTTCTCTCGTGGACTGCATTTTGTAATGTGAATTGGTTGAGATCACCTAATAGGCTGTGTGTCCAAAAGTAAACTGAAGTCAAGTCACATTCTTCTTTCTCATTTTACCACCATAAGTGACTTTGCTCCTTTTTATCCTGCTACTTCCAATACCTTTCTGAATTTCTGCAAGATTCACAAAACCATTTTGTCTGCTGTCTAAAACAGAGCAAGTGGGGGAACAGGTATTTTATTTTCCTGTGTGATGATTTTCTTCACTAAATAGCTCTGCAAAGCAGAGATTAAATCCTCATGCAAATACTGAGTTGAGAAGTTAACAAGAGATTAAATTAATAATGGGGGAAAATTAAACGTTCTTGCTGTTGTCATTTAATGGGAATTTTTTGCCCGTGCCTACAATAACTTTTAGGAAAAACTACATATATAAGTATTTTTCAAACTGAAACCAGATGGGGGAATGATAGCCTGTTTTCCTTTGTGGGAGGC
The DNA here is from genome assembly GCA_013400375.1 of Thinocorus orbignyianus. Classification (NCBI taxonomy): domain Eukaryota; kingdom Metazoa; phylum Chordata; class Aves; order Ciconiiformes; family Thinocoridae; genus Thinocorus; species Thinocorus orbignyianus. The sequence goes on along the minus strand of VXBW01002433.1, from coordinate 40,240 downwards.
TATGTTTTCATGGTACGCAAGTGACTGGAGGCACATTAAAATCAAATTTGGCTTTTGAGGCTTGTTCTTCCTATCTCTTACAGGAAGGACCAACTTTTGATGTTATGAGTTTCAGCTTGTCCTAAGAGTAGGAGATTCTTTGGCAGTGGGGCTGCAGGTTTCGGAAGAGCGGAGTTAATTGCTTCGCTGAAACCTAAGCTCTGTATGGCCGTTTGGAGAACACTGATATTTTCTTTTTAAAGATCCATCCCAGGCACAGATGGCACAGAGACTGTGGGTGATGAAGTGTCCCCAAAGCAGCTGGTAACACTTGTGTTTTCAGTCCAGTGGCACCAGTGTACCACCATCCACCTTTCACCCAGCCCAGCTGCTGGGTGCCCAGAGGAGAACCAGAAAGAAAGCAAGCCAGCAGAGGAGTGAGGAGTGATGTTGGGGGACTGAGCAGATTGGGGTGGGTGATGGCAAACCTCCTTTTTCCTTGGTGTCATGCGTATCACCAGGATTTCTTCCCCTCTGCTATAAGGCACAGCCTGGTTGGGTCATTTCAAAACTCATACTTCTCTCTGGTTCCCAGGGGGGCCGAACAGCCCATAGTGCCTTTGCTCAGCCGTGGGAGATAAGTCTGGTGTGCATTTCTCTCAGCCCAGGCCTTTTGTCATTAGCCCCACGTGGCCATGTAGTAGCACTGCTGTCACACTTAGGATGGAAAGGGATGTGGACCAGGTGGTCCTGCTGGTGCCGAATGCTACAGCTTTCCCTGGTAGCTCTGGAGAGCACGGCACACACGTTCTTGGGTGTTGACATGGGCTTCTTCTCACATGGGCTCCTTCATAAGGATGTCTAAAATCCAGCTTAAAAGACTGATTTCCTCTTTCCTTGGTGACATGCAAAGTCCATTGAGGAGCGTTCTTAAGTTCTGAAGATCCAGCAGCAGGTCTGTCAGGTGGAGGGGGTCTTTGCTGTCCTTATCAGCTGAGCTGATTGCGTGTGACTCTTGGGGATCTGCCATGAGAAGATCCGTTGGGGAGCCAGGTACTGTGGTTTTGACAGCACACAGATGAGTTGGGTTCTTTATTCTCCAGCTTTCACTAGCACAGAGCGAGTTGTTTATTTTGTGTGCAAGGAAGAAGGTTTACTTTTGGGTTTTCCTCATCATTTTTTTTTTAATTGATACATTTGTTCTGTGTTTTATCTTGAAATGATTAGTGCCTCTTTTTTGTAACAGTCATCACTAAAAAGTCACATCTCTTGTGGCTGTTGGTATAATTAATACCAGTAACAAAGCAGAATGACCTCAGCTACAAGCAGGGGAAAGCTGGAGAGCACTTAGCTAAGTTAGATCTTTTCAAATCATCTGAGCCTAAGGAAATCTATCCTGGGGCTGTTAAAGAGCTGGTTGTTGAAATCCTGTCAGCATTAGTGATTATCTTTGAGAATTCAGAGAACATAGGTGAAGTAATGAAAGAATGGAGAAGAGCTAATAAAGTACCTGTCTTCTAAAGAAAGAGAAAAGGAAGAGACAGGACATTGCAGAGCCGTTACTGAAAAAATACTGGGGGAAAAAACAAACTGATTAAGCAGGCCATTTCTAAATACCTCCAAAAACCAAGGGGGATAACTGCAGCTGTCGTGGCTTTGCCAAGAGCAGACCGTGTAAAAGCAGTCTTCTTTCCTTCGGTGACAAAACAAGGCGCATGAATAGAGGATAAACAATATATGCTTTTACTGAGGCTTTTGAAACTGTTTCACGTAAAATCTCATAAACAACCCAAGCAAATGGGGTCTGTAAGAAGTAGGAAATCCTGACTGGTGGACAAAACAGGTCGGAAAGTCTATTCAGCAGTTATCAATGGCTCACTGTCAGAGGGAAGGATTTATCAGGGGGGCTTCCCCAGGGTCTATTTAGGGATATTCTGGGTTTTCTTTAATGATGTCTAATATTAGTGGGCCGTGCTCAGGTAAAGGGTGTTGGTGCACATGATGAGTATTCAGAATAATCTTGGCAATGGGTTGGAGTCGGCAGGGCTGCGCTTTTGCAGAAAGGACAAAGTTGGTGCTCCGACTATATAAATCCTTCTTGCTCTCTGCACTGGTAAGGCTAGAGCTAGAAACTGTGGCTCGGTTTTGGGCATTCCTTCAGGAAAGAGATGTCCCAGATGGAGAAAATCCAGAGGACAGTGAGAATAAGCAGAAATTTAGAAAATGGATTTACAAGGCAGGGTTGGACCAACTGGGATCACGGAATCCAAACGAGGACATTACTGGGAGGGAAAAGGCAGTAGAGAAAGGACAGTTTGGGTCTATATGAAAGGTTATTGCGGGTGAAAAAGAACAGTCTTTGATACCAGTGAACAGTTAAGGAGTAATGGGATTAAATATTGTCAAAGATGAGTCAGGTTGGATAATAGGAATGTTTTAAAGATAGTGGAGCAGGAGCAGCAGGGATCTGGCTCCATCACTCATCAAGGCTTCTAGGAAGAGTTGACACAAAATTTCTGTGGTCCTAGGTAGCGATGACTCTACTTTGGAGCAGCAGAAAAGACCAGACAGCCTCTTGAGGTCTCTTCCAGCCCTCTGCTCCTATATTTTTCTCTTTATATAAATTATAGTTCTTCCAGGCACCCCAGATTTTCCTCTTCTATGTTAATGGCTTAATATCAGAAAGTTCCAGTGCTGCATAGTGTCCGTGTCCTTGTGCTTGTATGAAGCCTGCAAGCTCCAGCCAGCCCTCAACCATGTTTAAGAGTTTACAGCCTGTTGTTGTTCCTTCTGGACAAATATACAGTCTGCTACACAGAATATGAGCTTCTCCTACCTACTGTATGTTTGTAACAATCTGTGACTTAAAAGAAAAAAAATATCCAGGCAAACAAAGAAGTCTAACCTGTAAAAAAGTTATGGGTGTAGGTGCCCATTTTCTGACAGAGGGGTTTGGTAACAGTGCAGGGGACAGAAATGTAAGGAATAATTGTTTTTGGGCCTAGAACCAGGAAAACTACTTTTCCAAATTAATCCAGTGAGAGCCATGAATCCACAGTATTTCATATCACACTTCATAAAACTCCAGTCATAATCCATAAAACTGACATTATTAGATTAAAAACCTCAGTTCCTCCTATAAGGAGCTCGCTCATTAGACATGCTGTAGTTTTATAACCTTAAAGTTCCTACCCAATTACCATGATTAATACTGTGCTTTAATAAAAAATTTTTAAAAATCACCACAGGGGTTGATACCATCTGTTTGTTATAATTGTGCATTTAAATATTGTTCAGCAAGAGAAAGACACTCAGTAAACACAAATCAGTGGACCAAGGTAGGGAGGGTACAGCCCATCCAGCACAGCAGAGGTTTGGAGGGTGGAGATGCGGAGATACAGTTGAGTTGCAATCGTGGTAGGAGCGCAGAAGGTCCAAGCCTAGCATGGTGCAAAAGCTGAGATTCCTGTCAGATATGTACAGCAAACTCTTCTTCTCTGTGAAGCCCATGGAGAAGGAGCAGCAACACTCCCTGTGCTCTGCCGGACCAGCAGCACCAGCTCCTGGAAGGGTTTGGTGTCCTCATCCCCAAATATGGGTGTGGAGGACATCCAGCACCCACACACCTACTTTGGATGTGGGTGAGATAAGACTTTGGGAGGTTTGGTGGCTTACCCGAGATGGCCAGCATCAGGTGTGCAGCACCTTCAGTTTCTGGGGCAGGAGTTGAGCACGTGATGATCAGAGATCTCTGTCCTCACTGCCCTGAGAAACTCACATGAAATTAAACTTCCCACCAGGAGCCAGCGCGGCTCCACTTTGCCAGGGCAGAGAGAGCGGGGCATGGCCACTTAGGAGAAAAGGAAGGATTTAGGTAAACATGTGCTGTCTGACATGGCAAATACTAGTGTGAATCATCATCCACCAACCCCAGGGGATGCTGCGCTGGCAGGATCAGCACTGCAGAAGACACCAGTTGCTCAACTAACCAAGGATCACCCTTAAAGCTAGCCGAACACGTTGATCAAGAATCGTACACCGTGTGCTAAAACGGCCACAAAACCCTTTGCTAGGACAGACACCCCTTGGCATGTTTGAAAAATTATCTATTTTAATTGACTTTGAAGCAGGAGCTCCTTTGAGGTTTATTTTTGCAAAGCCAAGGGGGTCACGGTGCTCAGCCCCCTCCTCAGGCTGGGTGTCATATTAACCCCTGCTTGAATCCACCACGGTGCCCAGGCAGTGGTCGCAGGGGCTGGCGTGAGCATCGAGGCTCGGTCAGAGTAACTGAAGTTAAAAATGTGTCAGGTTCGTGATTCCACCCACAGAGCAGAAAAAGCCAAACTTGTATTATTTTTGAATCCCCTGATTTTTAAGGGCTGGTGGAAATAAGATATCTTGCTTCTGACTTCCAAGCAATAAAGAGAGGTGAATCACTACTCAAAAAAAATACTCCCATGGACCACCCAGTTGCTCCGTACAAAGCTGTAAAACGAGCCTCGGCAGAAGTGGCAAAGTGCAGAACTATTTTCTTAATATTACTGCAGTCGCACGAGGCAAATCACATCAGAAAAGGATCAGAGTTTCCTGACAAAGTAGCTAAGTGCGAAGTGTGTTAATGAATACAGGCTGATTAATATGCATTGAGCTAAATCACATTCGGGTCAAAGGGGGAGCACCAAACCTGGAGTACAACATGTTCCGTTCAAGGACCTAACATGTGTATGTAATTCAGATTTAAGTGCTTTTTTCCCCTCATAATTCTGGGTAATTTTCCAACTCAGGATAAATAAGTAATTATTTTTTTTTAACTAAATAATAGTTAGGACTTTTGTTACTTACTGTAATTAATCAGATCTCTCCTTATTTTAAGATTCTTCTGTTTCTGAGGAGCCCTGCTGGGGTTTTGAAAATTGTTGCTTGCAAGTGACCATATTTTAAAAAAATGGTGCCAGTTGTATAAAATATCAAAGCGACGTGTTTTTAACATTTATTTGTTGCTAGTTTTAATGAGAAAACATACAACTTTTTAACAGAACACTGGCTGAAAGTCCTGAGCCCAAAACTGGGCATGTGTTCTTGATGTTTGCATTGTGGAAGAGTATTTTGGGAGACCACCTCTCATTTTTGAGCAGGAGGGCAAGCACCACAGTGAGCCTGTTTCAGGGAATGAGGGGACAGGCTTGATGGGGACATTCTGAGATAAACCGTAAGGAAACTCCAGGGACCAGCATTTGGGCATGCAGGTATTTCCCAGGTGGACTTGAAATTAAGACATTGGTTTGTAATTGGAAGATTTTGGTCCTATTTCAAGTTCTGCTATGAGATTCCTAATGTGATGCTGAGTGAGTTTCTTTAAGGTGACATCCCCGGAGAGCATTGCTGAAATAAGAATTAGCCGCCAAAATTCTTCCGCTCTCTGCCTGTAACACAGCTGCAATACATCCTAATTTTGATTTAACTTTGTCCGGTATGTTTAGATTTAGTTTTTTTCAAGACAGGAACTGTCCTTTTACCATTTGTTTTGGCAAGTCCAAGCCAAACAGGTCCACGTTGCAATTGGAGCCTCCTCATGTTACGGGAGTATAATGAAAATCCTAACAACAACCCCCCAGATAATGCCCAAAAGCCCTTGAAAACAAATGAAGTGTGCTGTTTGTGACATACGGTGGTGATCTCATCTCCTTGTTCGCACCTATATGGTTGACGCTGCCACAGAGACCTTGCTCTTGAACAAGCCCCAGCAGAAGTTGGTAGCCTGTTAGTAAGGTCAAGAGACACCTCTCTAAAAACCAAAGGCAGCTTGAAGCAAATGCAAAAAATACACTGCAGCGTTCCTAGGATTTAACCAAAGACCTGTTCCGTTGTCTGTCGTATTTTACCACGATAGTGGCTACATGATACGTTACACAGTGGGGTTGGTGTCTGCCAGTACTTGTCTGAGCTTTCATCGTTCTGGACAGAGGAGGAGCACCTGCAAGGTTCACTAAGATTTCCTCTTGAGATGTTGCTTTTTGGTGTTCATTGTGGAGTTTTTGTATCTGTTGGAGAAGGCAGATCCAAAGTTGTCCTTTGTTGTGGGAGTGGGAAGTTTGTGATGGTCTTCAGCTCCTAAGGAATTTTCTTCTGTTTGACTTGAGTTGGCTCTCGGAAGCAGCTGAGTTTCCTCCAGAGATCTGCTGTCTTCAGGTGCAACGTGGGCTGGAGGAGCAATGGAGCTCCTTCAGCTGTACCTCTTGGGTCTGTGGTTGGTCCTTCAGCTTCTGCATCACCTCAGGGTTCCGGAAGCTTCATCACTTGTTCGCTGAAAGGAGGAGACCAGTGGGAGGCCAGTGAGGTGGCTGAGGTTAATTTGGCAGGAGTGCAGTTCACGTTCCAGCTCCTCTGCCTGTGGTGGGATTCTGGGGGTGTCGTGGGTTTGCTTGTTTGCTCTTGCACTATCTTGAAAGTCTTCCTTGGCCACATGCGCTAAAAGCTGTAAGTAAACAGTTCACAGGAGCTTGAAGTTCAGCTCTGTGAATGGAGGAGTGTTCTTTAAATGAAATAATAGTTGTGCCAATCAAGATTACGGCTTTCAACCCAGCTGGAAAGTGGGGGAGGTTCTCATTAGCTGGTCTGAAGGCTGAAAAATAAATGACTGATACATCGGTGCATTATTTTTCAACATGTAATACATTAAGTCAGCTTTATAACCTTCATTTTTTGTGGAAATACGGTAAGACTTTCTTTTCTTCCTTTTTTCCTCCTCTTTTGTTCTAATGTGTTTGAGCTAGTTCATTAGGGCTAAACTCTAAGTAATGTGACTAATGGGACAAGAATCCAAATCAACCTCAAAACTCAAATAGTCCCAAACAGGGATCAGCTGCTTTTTTCTTCTCTTTGTTTGTGTGGATTCCCATATATTGTTTTATGTCAACAATCTAAATCGCTCCTAACATGTTCCTTTGTGACCGCTGCAATGGCTGGGCATCCCCAGGGAAACCCAGATGTGTCTGCATGGCCACCGCCCTGGGGTTGGCTTGGTTTGACCCATTGTTTTGCTGGCACTGGACCAAGTTCACAACGTCCATTCTGCATCTGGTGCAAGTCCCAGTGTCAGCAAGGTTGGGCTGGCAGCAGTCCCATCTTGGATGAAACATGGAGCAATTCAGTGCTTTCGCTGCTTTCGGTTAAAAACCACAGTGTATATGACAGCAAAGCAATGAATTTTTGAGTCCATCAGTTCTCAGCAACCTTGGTGGCATCAGTGTAACCCAGGCTCCTGCCTTTCAGAAGTTAACAGGCAGATAGTATGAAACTGGGCGGTGTGACACATGGGATGACACCGTGGGTTAGGAGCAGAGACATCTGTGTGGTGCTGGGAACTACATATTTGAAAATGACTTGTGTGTAGGGGGACTTGTGTGCACGAGCTGGCAAGCACTAATGTGACACCTCGGCAGAGAAGATAAATGTGGCATTGAAACACAGCGGGAGGGGTGGTTCTGGTTGAGCGTGAGAAATGGTAGCATGGCTGTACAAGTTCCTGGTGAGACCCGTCTGATATCCTCCGTACGGTCCTTGTCAGCACCCAGAGAGATTGATTGAGCCTTGCTGAGGTTGAGGGCACGGCTGCTGGGATAAGCAGGCAGGGAAGTTCTCTGGGAGATGAGTCCAGAACAGTTTGGCTTGCTTGAAAATATAAAAGAGGAGAAGGGATTTAACTGTTCAAGTAAAACAGAGGAAGGTGTCTACAAGCAGGTAAAATACTGGCTTAGAACAAAAGATTAGGTACAAGTTGTACTTGAATAAATTTAGACTGGAAAAATAGAAGTTAAAACCAGTGCTTGTGAGGAAGCAGAAGTTGCTTTGGGTTTATGTGAAGCTCTAGTGAAAAGCTCTGGCACGAGGTTGGCATGTACCTTGAGCAGGGATGTAGACCTTCCCCATGGATAATATATGGACATGGTGAGGAGATGATGTCTTACAGCTGCAAAACGAAGCCGTGTGTTGCGAAGAAGTGATTCATGACCAAGGCTAAATGGGCAGTGCCCAGACACAACTACCTGGAGAACTGCAAGAAAGTTCCTCATATTTTTCAAGTCGCCATAAGAGCAAGACAAAAAATAACGTGTGCCTACAAAAAGCTTTTTCCGATGTGTACAAATATTTACGGAGCCTTCTCCAAAGGCTTGCAGATTTTTCCACTTTCTCTGCCTTACACATGCAAGACAGTCTCCTAAACCGCCAATAAAATCCAAAATTATAAAAGAAACTCTTAAAAAACCCACACATTTCTATATTTAATGCTACTTTTTAATTAGAAGGTCCAATATTTCCTCCTGAAGGGTTGCAGGAATGTGGCTGTCGCAGATACATTGGCATAAGCAGGAAGCAGACGATTCCCCCAGGGCCAGACCACTGGGCTGTCACCAGGGAGCACTATGGAAATCAAGTCACACTATACCCTGGCTGATCCTTCTCCTGCTGAAAGCATGGGCAGAGCTCACATTGCAAGCCAGTGGGGGTGTACATTTGGGCTGTAGCCTGGGCAGGAAGGGAGGGGTTTGCCATCACTCTTGCAATCGTGGAAAATCAGCAGAGTACGTGCTAGGGTGCTAAAATCCACCCGGTCTTTCCTTCACTGCTCTTTTTTGGTGTCATTTAAGCAGATGCAACACCCTCCACTGCCTTCTGTCCCCTTTAGGTGCTTCTGATCATAAGTGGAAACCTGAGTTTCCTCAACTGGCTGACCATCGTGCCCAGCATTGCCTGCTTCGATGACAGCAGCCTGGGGTTCCTCTTCAGCTCCCGGCCAGGAGGAGTGAAAGAGCGGGCGACAAAGATGCAGCTCAAAAAGGCAACCGGGGAGCAGCTTCCCCTGCCCTATGGTGAGTTATTCCCTGAGCAGGGAAAAAAGTTGCACAGAGGTGTCACCTCCTTCTGGAGCAAATGAGTGGGCAGCAAGATGTCTCCTCTGTGGGTTGGAGGGTGCCTGGACCTCATACTGGGGATGGGGGGGCATGAAACTGGTGGCTGGTTCACAAGCACCTGCAGGGACATCACTGTGAGGGGCCGGCGGTGCGTTCTCCATGCAGGGCCAGCATCCACAGCAAGTGGAGGTGGCTGTGGCTCTGACACCTGGGAGTCAGTCCTTCTTGCTCTCACCCCAGTGTGCATCAGACAACAAGCAGTGTAGAATTGGGATTTATTTCCTTTTTTACCTTTCTTTTTTTTTTACCATCTAAAGTCAAGGATGAAACATTCAGCACAGCTTGGGGTGAGAATTTGGTATTAGAAGTTGAGTGCGGAAGCAGCTCTCTCGTCTGCTGTCCTTTCTCCCCTGTGGCACTGTGGCCCAGTTGACCCATCTGCCCTCCTGGAAGGGTTACTAGAGCTGCACGAGCATGCTGCTTCTCAGGTTAAATAACTGGACATGAGGCCAGATTTCCAGAAAGAACCAAGTGGATTCTTGATCTATTGTAGGACCAACAACTCTTCCAGCAGCCAGGTTGCTTTCCCAGTTAGCTAAAAAGTGGTCGTTCCCCATTCACTGTCGTGCTTGGAGAACGTGAGAGGAGCAGGTGCTCGTGGCTGCTGGTGGCAGCATGGGCACTGCCACAGTGTGGAACGAGTTCCCCCAAGCAGGGAGGAGGTGAACTCATGTTCATACTGTGAATATGGAAAAGGGAATACATGGGGGATTGTAACTGAACAGAGGGATCAATGTGGCTGATGTTTCCTTCTGAAGGGTGTTTTCACGCAGCCCCTGTTGCAGGAGATAGCCTGCACAGGCAGTGCTGGGATATTTTTCATGGGGCTGCACAACAGATGTAGAGTTGTGTTGGTAGCATTTTTAAAACCGCATATAAGCAACAAATTGCCTATAATATCAACAACAATCACAGATGCTCATTTTTAAATATACTAAACATCTGTCATGAGAATGAAAAACGTCAACAAGATACAGCATCTGTCTCTAGTCCTTTCTCATCCACCAAGAAACAGCTTATTAACCAGAAGTGTTAGCTCTAGCAAGACTAATGCTGTTTCATTAATGTGCTTCCTGTGTCTCCTCTCTTACTTATTTTGCAGGAAGAAATCTTTAACAGCTTTTCCCCCTAAAGCTTTGCTTTAGAGTCTATGAGAACCTAGAGCTTTCCTACCAACTGTATTTTTGTGTTCAGTCCCAACCAACGCTCAAGTTGCACCTTGCTTTCTGGAGGAGAAGCCAAAGGGTGCCTCTTTGCTATGGCACTTGATGAGTCACCATGCGGGGGAGGTAGATCCTTTTTTGGAGGAATTTGCACCTTTTCTGTGATGTTCTCCAGAAACCCTTGCTGAGCCACGGTGCCCAAAGCAAGGAGAGCCATCCATACTTACCACCTCCATGGAGTGTAGCTGTGACCCTGTTCTGGGCTTTTTAACAGGTGTAATCTCTAAGTAAAAGGTAGGGTGTCTGTAGTATTCTGGATGAACTTGGATTTCTGCATATTTTTTCTGCTAACAAAGCAGAGGCCATTGAGCTGGTGCTGATGGGCTGTGTGGCAAGAGGCTTACCTCACCCCTGGGTCACCAGAGCAGAAGACAGGAGGGTACCCAGCCATGCCCCACTCATAACCTGGTTTTACAAGGCTCTGGCTACATCCTTGAGGTGTGTCTGTGTAAGTCCTACTGAGACCTCGAATTCCCATTGCTACTTCTCAGCTCCTGCTTGCTGGATTCAGATCCCATTGGCTCATGTCCCATACTCCTTGCCCAAGTCTTGCTCTGTTCTTGCTGTGTTGTTTGGGGTGGTTTTTTTTCTGCATGAAACCCTTTTTCTCTACAACTGAGTAGCTGTGACCCCAAGGGCATGATGACGATCACCAGCTGCTGAAGGATGAGCAGTCCGTGCATGGCCATAAAGTGTGACCTGAGGAACTGCTGATGGTGCCTGTGTGGTGGAGGGCTCTGTCTTTGTACCTGCTCTTTAATTACTGGCTAGAACATTTAGCCCATCTGAAAGAGAAAAATAAAAACGCGCAACGGACTCATAGCGCTCTCACAGAAGCGCAGGGGATGAGGGGAGGCATCTCGGCAAGCTCCTTCCCAAACCAAATGATTCTCCAGAAATGTTCTGAGACTAAACAATTATTAATAGCTTCTGAGAGAGGTTCAAATAAACATCCTTCTCCTGCAGAGATAAGGGGAAAGCTACATGCTATTGCTTTGAATCTGATCCTTTGGCTGTTAACATTAAACAAATTTAAAACGGACATAAGGGTAGGAACCCCCAAGAGGTCAGGTCTGCTTATTTGTCTGATTGCAGTAGGTGTCTCCTTAGACTGAAATCCAGCGCGGCTCCTGCAAACCAAATAACAAAGCGCTGGCGAAGCAACACACATCTCCTATAGAAAAGACAAGCAGTAGAGGGTTGCAAAAGGAAAATGAGGTTTGAACGGGAGCTGGTGAGCAAATGGGAGGAAAATGCAAGGAGTACGTCTGGGAGTGAGAGCGTGGGACGACAGCAGGGAGGAGGCAGCCCCAGGCAGGAGCGGATCACAGGGAGCTGGAGGCTCTCCACGCACAGCTTACACACCAGGGGAGTGCAATTTTGAGCAAGGTACAAGTGCCAGCTGTGTTTTTTCCCCCTGCATTAAAGCAATGATTAATCTTTCATTTTAGACATTTTTCTTTTTAGCCCTTTCTCAGACTATTTGGAGAAAGGCAGATCGCTGGAGCGATAGCGTATGGCCCTCGGCAAGGTCGGGTTGATTACGGTGGAACATTTGTCAGCCCCGGCCGAGAGCAGCTGTGAGCACCCAGGCAGGGTCCCGGCCACCATGGGGGGGTCAGGCAGAGGAATGGAGGGAGCAAAGCCCCCGTCACCAGCTGTGAAATCACCTTCTCCTGGTCTGGTTTTGTCCCCCAAACAGGCTGCTATGTCCGCAAAGTGGTGAACATCTCCTTCGGCATCCTGATTGCTTATCTCAGCATCCCGGTTGTCCTGAACCTCCTCAACTCCAGACAGGTCATGAACACCTCATTCAACCCGCTCAGGATAGTGAACACCTACGGAGCTTTCGGGAGGTATGTGTATTTTCATGACACATCACATAGTTCTGCTCCTCTTTCCAGTGTAGTCCAATAACCAGTCTGTGTGCCTCAAACTTGAACCGAAATCCTAGAAAACCAGCAGACTTGTAATGTCTCTTCATGAGAGAGAAAGAGAAAAGTAGCAGGTTTTTTCCCACTGAATTCTAATTTATGGGATATCTGTTTATGAGAGAGAAGGAGAAAAGGAGCAGGTTTCATTCCCACTGAATTATAATTTATTTTCTTTGAGCCGCATTTAGTTAGCTCATAATATTGATGTAGCAAATGTAATAGCAGGATGAAAACATCCATAAGAGAGTTCATCCAGTGGATAGTCTTCACCATCACCAGCCCACTATATTTATGGTGAACTTCTTTTCCTCTGCACGCATTTGCTCTCCCTCATGTAAATATTCATATGTGCTGTTGGGTAGCAGATTGAAGGCCAACAAAAGGAAGTGCTTTTTCCAACGAGTGACTTGGGGAATTCATAGCTACAGGAAGCTGTGGAGACAAAAGTATAAATGGCTTCAAAAAAGAACAAGACAGATTGAGAGGATAGGCCCACAGCAGCAGTCTGGCTGCTGCCTTCAGCTCAGGAAATCCCACTTATGGCTGGAAGGTGGGACTAGACAAGGGAAGCATCTCCAGTTACGTTCATAACTGGGCTGTTTTTGAAACATCTGAGTCTGGGTTTTCTGGGGACAGGTCACCACACTTAGGTGAGCCGTGGTTGGGCTCACTGTAGCTGTTCTTGTGCGTTGGCCCTTCCAGCCTCTTCCAACTGAGAAAATGCTGAAAAACATGGCTTCATCAGAACAACTTGCCCCAGGGGCAATAACCAGACCAATTGTGGACTTCTGGCTTTGCTACCACCTCACCACGGTGGCCATGAGGGTTTCCCCAGAGATCTGAACCAAGGGGTGGGATGGGCAGCTCTTGGGTTACTACTCTCTGGACAAGGTCTCACAGGAGAAGCCAACAGTAATTAAATAGGTTTATAAAAGGTGAAGCCAACTGGCTTTTGAGGGGGCTGGCTGAGTGGATGGGGAAGGGGAGGAACAGGGTCTCACTGTGAGCACTGAAGATGCAAAGGACACCTGGAGCACATCAAATTAGTATCATGCTTTTTCCCCCACTTTTTCAAATAGAAATTTATGTGGAAAGACAAAAGTTAGAAAAAGACATGATTAAAAATAACACTAGTTGTGAAAAATGCTGAAGTTTCTCCTTTTTTGAGAGAGAGAGGGAGAAATAACCCCTGAACCTCTTTGAAGGCTGAGTGGTGAAGCTACGGGAGATTGTTTTCTTTGGGTTGTTGTTCTTTTTCTTCTTCAGTCTATGGTTTCTGTTTCAACAGTTACCAGAACCTAAAGAGCATGTGATGAAATGCTGCTGTAACATGTTTGTAATTCCAGCCTATGTAAACCAATAAAAAGAGGATTGCAGCTTATAATGAATATACGATTATGTGAAACTTGACATATTTTGAATCACACAGTAGGAACATACTTTTATTAGTAATTTGGTGTCCCTGATTTACAGTGTGTTTCTAACCATTGGGCAGCTGGCCACGGCTCATAACTCAGCCCAGTGCATAATATGGAACTTGGCTGGAGAATCCAGAAATCTATTAAATGTAGGTAACAATTATAAGCGGAGACGTACAGCATTCCTTGGGTTGTAAGCATCTATCACTGGAAGCCATTGGGGGAGAAAGTGGAGGCTGCATGTGTTTCCAAACTTTCGGTTTCTTGGGTTGGAGGAGGAGGGACCAAAGTAGTAAAAAATTAAAAGGGTGTTGGGAGCTGGACAACTTTGATAGTCAGAGTTACGCAGTTATGTGTTCGTTATGGAAAACAGCTCTCCAGTGGAGGCAAGCGTCACTGACAGGTCATTGAGAACTTGATGATGGTGTTTTCACACGGACTTTCTGTGGCCTGGAGAGTTTGCCATCCATCCCTGCTGCTCTACCACCTTGCTGTGCAGAGAGAGTCCAGCCAAGCAGCAAAGGGAATACACATGACCTTCCGTAAGGCTGGGGTGCTTTTTAAACGAGTTTCTATATATCAGCTGGCTATGGGGGGCTTTTTTTGTTTTCATTTTCTGCTTTTCTTGGCTTGGTTTGCATTGGCTCACATGTTACCTTCCCCTACTCCACTTGCTGAGTAATAGCTCCATGAGACCCATCTTCCAGCTGGGACGGTGAAATGTTTGGGCATGTAGAGACAACTGTTAATGATGCCCCAAGAGTCAGCTCCTGGGGGGTGCTCTATATGGGGCCAACCCCCTCCCCACAGCTCAGGCAGCTGTAGCCAGTTCACCTGGGCTCATTATGAGCATGTCCTGCCCTTTCCCATGGCCATGGTGTGAACTGGAGCTCAACGCTCGAGGCCAGTGGTACTGCAGGGTGAGCCAGGCTTGCAAAGGGGACATCAGAGTGGTCCCAGCTGGAAGCTGCTCTGCTGATCCCACAGCTGGAGGTGTTCAAAAATGCAGAAGCAGGGTATCTGCGCAATCACATTTGAAATTTCCCCTGCAGATATTGTTGGTGGCCATGCCACTAGGTCACCCACACATGTCAGTTACAAGCCTGTATTTTTACACATGGTGCATGCTAAAAACCTGGAGATGAAGCTGTGCTTTGTGACCATCTTTCATCTCTGTGTTCTCGTATCATTAGGAGCTTGTAGTCAGAGAGCTCTTGTATCGGAGTAACAGAAGCAAAGGTTTTCTTCAGAAACATAGGATAAAGAAGCTGGTGCATATTGAAGATGCTCATGTGAGTCTTGGGAAACACTCATTATATTCTCTCAATGTCTTAGACGACTGTTAGGCTCTTACCTAGAAAGACAGACCTATTCGTTTCAGTAAGAATCATCTTTTTGGACCATAGTCCTCCTTGGACTGGCACGACTGCAGTGTGATAGAGGGGAGTGTGGGAGAGCATGGAAGTTGAAGTTTTCCATAGACTTTACTGGTGGAGAGAGAAAAGTCTACTGGATAGACACGTTCTCTGTAACTTGACCCATCAGGATCCAACTGTACCACCAGGCCATTGGCTCGTGTTGCCATGTTGACTCTCATGAGCTCTCATTTCACATGACTTGAGACAAAAAATCAATATCATGTTGTGTCCCACAGCATTACCAAGGAGAGAACAGAAGTTGTTCTTCAGGGGACATCCAGCCTGGATCCCAAAGACCCTGCTGCTGTCTGGGAGGAGTATGACTTCAAATGCAAGCCTGGGGACTTGAAGAGAAGGCCGTGCTTTATCACCCCCTACCACTACCGCCTGGACTGGCTCATGTGGTTCGCTGCCTTCCAGGTATGTTCCTTTGGGTGCTCTGAGACTTGAGAGTCCCTTGGCCAGGAAAATATGAAATATGACCATTTATATGAATTTCCTATATGCTGAGGTGGCTGGGGGAATATTTGAAGCTCTGGCAAAGTTAACTATGTTAAAAAAAAAAGATTGTATTCCTAAAGGGTGTCTGCTACTAGTGTAATGAAACTCTTGGAAATTTTATGTGAGCTTTTTAATTATTTCCCAACAATAACAAGAGTTAAAGACATTGTGAAAGACCCTGTACTGCAACTGCCTTGCGAAGCAGTGGCATGATGGGGCAGGAGCTACCTCACAGGGTGCCTGGCACTTGGCAGGGGTCAGCATCCCCAGCTGCATGCTTCCCCCACCAGTTTGAACCCCCATCCCTCCTGGGGACACCCCCAGGAACACTGGCAGTTGTTTCCACTGCCCCCCTCCCTACGTATGAATGTAGGGTCCCTCAAAATATTTTCCCCACATGGTATCAGCAAACAGGTGATGGTTATAAATTAAAAAGGAGAAGAGTTAGGGAAACTTGTACAATTAATTCTTGTATATCTTTTGTGTATTCTGCAAAATCTTATTCACATGAGCACAAGAACTTGGACCGGGTTTTCCAGAACTGAGATTTACAGTGGTGGCATGAAGCAAACCCATCTCAGATTATCACGGGCTTTTCTCTTTGTTCCTATATCCTCTCCCGGCGAATCCTCTTCCCTCGCTCTTCTCCCCCTGCCCCAAACTTCTCTGTTTGCTTTCTTTGTGGTATTTTCATTTAGGCGCCTTTTGGATTCCTCAGCAATGACATAACCATCACTCTTTGGCTATGGTTTTATATTTACCCCGCTAGTTTTTGTGTGCTGGAATTTCATTTAATCTGCATTAGGTATGCTTATCCCTCAGCAAGACGACAGCAAAGGTTAAAACTGAAGCCAGGAATGGTGCCCAGCTTCACATGAAAGTGCAGAAGGTTGAATGGGAGCTGTTGGTTTAAATCTGACTGTATTTTGGGAGGGCTCCATCAGCAGGGGAGAAATCCAGCTCACCCAAGTGAAGTTGTTTCTGAGATGAGCAAAAGGCTGTTGTTTTTTTCCTGGACAGGAATATCCCAAAGGCTTTAAAATACAAAGTGATCTCAGGTTTAAAACCAAAGGAGGTCAGGGGGGCACAACATGATACTGGTTTTTTGTCTCAAGTAATGTAAAATGCTAGTGTATGAGTCAACATGGCAACACAAGCCAATGGCCTCATGGTGCAGTTGGATCCTGATGGGTCAAGCTGCAGAGAACCTGCCTGTCCAGCAGGTTTTCCTCTCTCTGGCTTACCACACCAGCTGATGAGCAGCAATTAGCCTTGCAGGACTTGTGCACGGAGGAGGAGGGTGCTCGCCTCCCGCTTAGGGGGATTCGTGCCAGAGGTGTGTGTCAGCCCTGGAGCAGGTCCGTCACCTCCCTGCTATGGCAGCACTGGGTGGGAATGGGGCTGTTGGCCCTTCCCATGCTGTCCCCAGTGCACACAAACCTTCATCAAGCAATTTCAGATCACACTTAGAAGAGTTTATTAATAAAAGGTGAGGAAAGGAGAAAAAAATCTTCTGAAAAGCAGGAATGACTTGGTGAAAACAATAGGAAGGCAAGTAACCAAGGCTCGGCAGCAAGCATTTTCAAATCTGGATGTTCAGGAATTTAAATACCTGCTTAAGCATGGAAGTAAATCGCATTTGGAGTGGCCAAATATTTGTTTGAAAACAGTAAGCTGTGTATTTGGTGCCAGCTGTCATCCGTGGGAAAGCTGGCTGTCCTGCCGTTGTCCCCATGCTGCCACAGCCAGGAGAAGTCACCGTTGTTCGATTGTTGTTTAGACTTGAGTCACACAGAGCTGCAGAAAGGATGAGAAACCAGAATTCGAAACCCCAGAAGAAACTTGTGAAGCCAAGCAGGTTTTGCAAACCCCGTGCAGTAGTTTATGGAGTCCATAAAACCAAGTTACTTCAGCCTCTGGATTAGACTTAATTTGTTTTTAAAAGTTCTGGATTTGTTTCTACACCACTGCTCACCATCTGCCCCATCGCTTCCCGAGCAGGCAGCCACGGGGTTGGTTTTGCAGTTCGTTGGCGGTGGCCAGGTAAGGAGCTGACATATCCAGCTCTGACAGGCTGCAGAAAAGCCGGGGACTTGGGGGGAAGATATTTACCATCCCTTTGTGCTGCTCGTGACAGGTTCCTCTTTGCACCTCATCACCGCTTGACATATGACGCCTTCCTCCGCTCGGGGTTTCCTGCAAAACTTTCCACCTTGGCTTATAGCTGTAGGATTTGCTTTGAAGAGCCGGAGAACAGGAGAGCCAGGCCCTTGGCACGGTTGGCGTGGGCCAGCGCAGTGGGGGAGCCACCAGCACAGCCCTGGCGCGGGAACAGGAGGAGCCACGGTGCTGCTCCA
The DNA here is from genome assembly GCA_013400375.1 of Thinocorus orbignyianus. Lineage (NCBI taxonomy): Eukaryota > Metazoa > Chordata > Aves > Ciconiiformes > Thinocoridae > Thinocorus > Thinocorus orbignyianus. The sequence goes on along the minus strand of VXBW01002433.1, from coordinate 22,438 downwards.
CCTCTGAATTGCAATTTATTAGTCGACTGCCTCTTAATTACCATTCCAGTAGTGCCATAATTATATGTAATGTAACATGGCATTATTTTCCAGGAAACAATTTTCGGGATGTTAATTTTATTATCTAAATATAATATGCCTTTTCACTTGTTTTCTAAATCCCCTCTTTGTTTTGTATGTCTTGACATCCCGAGGGTGCTGTAGCTCTGAATTGAAGCCCTTCATTTAGTTCTGGCAGGGACATAACCCGTCCAGAAACATGTCTGCATTGCTTCTTCCCGTCTGCAGAAGGGGAAAAACTCCCACGAACCAGCAGTGGCATGCAGAAATCTGTCCAGAACCCTTTTCAGTTGTTTCTCAGCAGCCGCCTGGCACGGGATGCCCTTCACTCCATCACCCAGCTGATACCCTGGTCACCTGTGGGCAAAGTGGCCTGGGGTCGTCTCACCAAAAAATAATGTGTCTCTTGGTCAGAAGCTGATGTTTAGGTGCTTGTTACTGAGGTTGGTCTCTCTGGATGACCTACCTCCATCGAAGGAATTTAAACCAAGGCCTGAGCCAATTTAGTGCAGGTTTTTAAGAGGAGCTTCTGCTAATTGGAAGGAACAGCACGATGTGCTCATTGCGTTTGCAGGTGCCACCAAGCTGTGAGTACAACAGAAGACGAGGTCTAAAAGCCCAGCGATCTTGCTGGTTTGGGTATGAGCAGACAGGAGAAGTGTCTGCAGTGCTACACGTGGGCAGGACTGAAAGAGTGGTCAGGCACTGGAACAGCCTGTCCAGGGAGGTGGTGGAGTCACCATCCCTGGAGGTACTTAAGAAATGTGTAGATGTGGCACTTCAGGGCATGCTCTAGTGGCTGAGATTGTAGGGAGTGGGTTATGGTTTTGCATATGGTTGGACTTGGTGATCTCAGAGGTCCTTTCCAACCCTAACAATTCTCTGTGTGTGTGACCCCTCACCTGCCCCAGGATGGGATGGAGCAGAGCGTTGTACTCTGCAGAAAACTCTTGGGCTGAGTGTGCATCACAAGATGAGCACACTTAGGAAAAGGCAAGCAGGATACCATGACAGGCGAGCAGGCATTCAACGTGCATGGTGACATCCTCCCACTATGCCCAGCCGAGCACCCAGTTCGGGAAGGATGGAGCTGACGGGCAAGAGTGCAGAAGAGAGACCTGCAGGAGGAGCAGAGGTGCAGAAACCCTCTCCCACAGCAGCGGAGCAAACAAATATGCATCGGTGTCCAGATGTCAAAACAGGTTTGGAATAGGTGAAAACCTACTGCAAAGGGGAAAGCAGCCATCTGTTTTCTGTGTCCCTGTGGAGAAGGGAGGAAATAATGGATGAAATGGCAGAATATGATTTAATCTCAGGAAAATTCAGGTTAAGCATTAGGAAAAACTTTTCACCCCTTGACACTTTATTGTGTTAGTGCAAAGACATCCTGTTTTTACAGGAGCTGGAGACAAATTGTTAAAGCTTTGTCTGTCATCCAGCTACTGATGGCAGCGCTTCTGTAATTATTTGACTTCTTTGTGGTGGGCATTTGTAGAAGGAGCCCAGCCATCACAACCCAGAACTGAGCTATATTGTGCTGCTGGTACAAAAACTGTTACAGACAGATTTTTGGCAGGCTGTAGGTGGATTCAGCATCGTTAATAAATAGCAACCAGAAAACAAAATACTGTTCATAGTTTTGGGGCTTCAAGTTGGTCACTTTTCCTGGTAGCGGGATGTCTTGGACTTTACAAAAGCCGGTTGTTTATCATACCAAAGATTTGCTCTTTACCAGTGGGCAGCAGTGGAAAGCCTTCAGTGCTCTGAATAAAGAAAAAATCAAAGAGAAGGCTTTTCCCTTCCTTACTATGGTATGAAGGTTATTTATTCTATTTGGGGTCTGCCTTTGGCCAACATGAAGGCACGCTCTTGGTGCTTACCAAATAATAACTACTCAAAAAAATTAAAAAAAAAGTTAATGCCATCTTCATATTATATTTTTAAAGCCCAGTGTCTTGTTGCGTTGTACCTTGAAGATGCTCAAAAGTCTCTCAGTACCGGGACTGGCACAGAAGCCACTTGTACTGATGGCCCATGCTGCTGAGTCCTACAGGACTCTGCAGACCATCAGCAGACCCACCGCAGAGCAGTGCTTGCAATGCATAGAGAAGCAATATATGTTTTCCAGTTATGATGTGTAAGTTTATAAATAAGCTTCAGCTGCCTTCCTAAGAGAAGGGAGAAACTTCAGCAATGGGATTGATGCTCTGAGGATCTCCCTTGGGTGGTAACAGGGAGTCGAGGTGTAGACTTTGCATTATCGCACACAAACTGGAAGAGCTGAGAAAATGTAACCCTATTTATAGAGAAGGCAGATTAATATTTTTGTGAAGTATTTTATTCAAGCCTCTGTTATCTCGGTCTTCCAACCAGAAGGTGCTTACAGGAAAAAGCTTCATAGCAGCAGAATGGAGGAGGAGGTGTGTGTAACGTAATAAAACCTAAACCTCATGTGCAATGTACTAAGCACAGCCTTTTACATTTCCTTTCTTCCCCCTTCTAAAAATACAGGCCTCGATTCACTTCCATTTTCCATTGCAGCATTCATACATTTTGGTCCATGTTCAGCATGTAGGAACTTTATTTTCTTCTTTTAACGGTGATTACTTGTCTCCCTGTGAGTATGAATAATTTCAACCCCCCAAGCTGCATTTAGACAAACTGCAGGCTGGATCACGGGCAGACTCACCTCTAGCAGTAATATTGTGATGGAAGTGCCTAAAAACCCAAATAAGACTGATAGCCTATCGTGCCACGAACTGTATAAATACAGAGTAAGACCTTGTCTATGCAGGGAATGATTATTGTCTACAGTGGATATTGTATCTCCCTGTCTAGACTCTGTTCTGGAACAAAGTGACTTTTCTTTCCAAATACAGAGGTGATACGGGAGCTGTGCCAGGTGCACGATTTCCCCGGAAAGGCACGATCTGAGAGCCGCTTCCCAAAGTCTTGCTCTGCCTTTTATTCCTCAGCCCAAACTTGTCGTGCTCTGCCCTGCACCCACCTCCTCCGGTGACCTGCGACTTTCCCAAGCATTTTCTCCCAGGACAGGCTAAGCGATGGCTTTTAGTCAGGCTTGAGAAACTGCCCCCACTGAAATATTATACGTTGAGCCAGACCTGCGGAGAAACCTTTGGGAAACTAATAGAAAGAAGGGGATGTGGTTATTGCAGATAATGAGAAGTGATGTGACCTAATGTAGCCTTTGACCTTCCTTCGTTAAGCTGCTTGGGTAGCGGGATGGTAGCAAGCATTGATGAGCTAAAGTAATATAAAATAGCCAAGGATCGTGTGAGTTATGCCCTCTTTTCCGGAGGAGGTGGATTATTTCTCCAGCTGATAGCTCAAGTTCCCTGAACAGCAACAGTTGAAGGCGCTCAGCTGCAGAAGTGGAAACAGCCGTGTAAACAGCAATGTGAATATTGGGTGAAAACATCCAGGACGGTGGAGTTACCTCTTTACCTCCCCAGAGTGGGTAGGCTGTGACATGAAAAATGCCCCTTACGACATAGCGCGGGAAATGTAAACCTTCCCTACCCCTCTGTCATCCACCCTCGCACACCGACGCTGCTGTGAAACCGTGCAGGGCTCCCAACCATGTGAAATAATAATGCTGGGCTCCTGTGCCAAGTTTCCAGCTGTTTCCACATGTGCATCTCATACTTACCTCCTCCCGGGTGCCTGTGCCAGGACTGAGATTCAATAAAATGCCACACTAATCCGCAGTCCTTTTTCATTAAATGACCAATTAAAGCTAGAGGAAAAGGGTTCTTGTTATTATTATTTCAGTTGGGAACACGTTCCCTGTAGTGCCGGGTGGTTTTTATGTGTATTTTTTGGGATGATTATATTCTCCTCTGCTTTGTTATCTCTGCAGAGTTTCGTCGCTACTGCGTCTGGTTTGCTCCAAGCTCCATGCTGGTGCCTGACTTAGCAGTGACTTGGTTTTAAATTCTGTAAAGTTATTAAATACTTCTGTATACAAGTTAATGTATTCAAGGTGAGAACGCCGTGTCTGTGCACCGGCAAAGCATGTAAGTGGAGAGGTCAGAGAATATAAACAGTTGAAGAGGAGTCTCAGGAGGTGGTGGCACCCAGGATGTGCAGTGATGCTCTGCTCCCACGTGCAGGTGGGAGAAGAAGCAAACCCCTGTCCCAGCACAATGTACACTGGCACGGCAAGGCAGGGGGAAGCAGCCACTTGAGCACCACACATGGCTGAGGTCCATCAAGAGATAAAATCTCATGGGATCTTAACACCTAGTCCCAGGTTCTCTTTGTTAGTCCATTGTGTTATGCCTAAAACCTGATTTTCAGAGGTCTTGAGTGCTGGTACCAGCTGTAAGGACAGGTTAAGATGGTCTGGCTTGCTGGAGAGCTGCTCCTGTTGCATTTCTGTGGGTCTGCATGGAGTGTCCATGAACACAGAAAGCCTTTGGCTTTGTGGTAAAGGTAGTGTTGTTTTGGGAACCTTAACCTCTGCCCAAGCTGCCTTTTCAAGGCATTTTATTTCTGTTGATGATGGGGTTTTTGTGTGTTTTTAGGTTCCTTAGTTGCTTTCTATGCTAAAACAATAAGAAATCTCTCAAAAGGTACAGGAGTGTGTCATGTCCACATCCATGGTGGGCTGTGCCTCCCCAGGTATTCTGTGTTGAGGGTTGGACAGTGAGCTGTGGAGCTTGCAATGTGTTTTGGCTCTAACCAGCAGCTTGTAGCAGCAGGCTGTGTTGGTCACTGGTTCTTCAGTTGTACCAGCATGGGGACAGCACAGGCCCTGCGTGGCACAAGGGGAGCTGCAGCCCCAGATTTTGGAGGGCAGGAGGCAGGTAAGGGAGTCTCGGTCTGGGACTGTGTCTTGATGGAGGAGCCAGGAGACAGAGCAGCCTGGGGACCTACTGGTCCAGGGCCAGTCCCCAGCGCCTTGTCTTTGTGCTTGGTGAAGATCCAAAACTGAAAGATGAACCCAATATGTGTGTGCATGCCCACCTTAAAGCAATGTGTGCATCTGTCCTGGTTTGATTTTAATTTTGTTGGTTAATCTGCTGGATGATTCAAGCTCTGACTCTCCTGTTTTCTGTGCTGGCAAAAACTGAGCTCCCATCCTGACTATCACAGCTCTGCAAACAGCATTTTGGTCTGGATTTCACTGGAGACCAACAGACAGAGGAACTGTCATCTTCCCACCCTGTGCTGTGATGCTTCCCTGGATGCAGCCCAGATCTCCTGGACTCTTTTTTTTCTTTTTTTTTTCCCCCTCCCTTTGCCACCGTATCACTTTACAAAGTAATGAGTTAAACAGCACGGTTGTTAGCACAGCTCAGCTCCTGCATGCTCCAAGCATCGGCCGCCCCCGATATCTAAGCCTTCATGCTGGGGGGAGCATGGGGGCTGCAGCGGGTGGAAATTTCTCACCACAGACTTCGCTGGGGCCAGACATGTTGTAAATTTTACAGGAAAACCACTTTACAAACCAGAAGTCCACCTCTCATGTGCATGGAGCTGCTAATTAACAATTTGGAGACCGTGTGAGCCAGGGAGCCGATTCCACCATTACAGAGCCTCATGGTTTTGAATCAGGCTTGGAAGATTTGGGGTTCTCCATAAAGCTCTAGCTCCAGGAATCTGGTGATTTCTGTTTCTCTTCTTCCCCAGCTTCTTCCCAGTTCACACACAGGAACTCTCCCACCTGCTTTGGGGTGGCAGAGCACAGCACAGGGCTGGCGGTGGGAAACATCCCTGGCCCTGTCACCCATCCCTGTTGGTGGTACAGCAGGGACAGCAGACGGAACAAGCTGCATAGTGAGGCAGGACAGGAGCAGGCAGATTGGGAGAATAATCTTTGTTTAAAAGTTGTTGGCTTAAATAACTGTGGTTTTCCTCTAACTTGTGATGAGCCCGGGTCAGAAACCCTGCGAGGTAGAGCTGCCACTTGATGGACCATTCCACCAGTGTTTGGTGGTTTTCATCTCGTTTCTCTCCTCTGTTTCCCTTAGCAACGGAAATAACAAACTTTACCATTAGAAAAGATTTGCAGAGTAACTTTGCCTTGATGTTCTGTATTAGTCACAGCCCCGCAGGTACGGCTGCCGGGTTTTGCTTTCCCACAGTGTCCCCTACTGCTTGCATTAAAAAATCCATTTAGGTACACATTAAAAAAATCTTAATGGAAGTATAAGGCAAGTCACCAGAAGGGGAAATACTTTTTATGGAGCCACAGCAAGAATCCTGGTGAGGAGCATGAGATGCACAGATTCCTGGAGGGAGGTAAACGCAGAGTCAAGTCCTGCCACTGCAGCTTGGACTGCAGTTCCCTGGAGATGCTCCCTTTTAGTGGCAGGAAGGTTAAGGGAATGGCACAGATACAGGATGTAAAGAGGACAGATCAGATAAGAGGAAAAAAAAGGAATGCAAGAGAAGAATAAAGTCACTTTCTTTTGTTTTCTTTCTGACAACTCAACAAGGGTTAGCAACCTGTTTTAAAATGATGGGCAGATCTTAATTCAAAATGTTCCATTATTGTTCCTCTGTGGAGCCTGCTGCTGACAGAAATTATTAAAAGCAAGTGTTCAGGGGGTCAGAATAGGCAAGAACACCTCCAGCTGTGGTAGATACATGTACAGTCAAAAGAAGATTCGTGATCCAAGGTGTAGGAGGAACTGCAACTGATGGGTCATGGGGAGAACAGGGGGTGGTGGGTGCTCCATACCCACGGAAGGGTTGTGTGTGTGCTACACATCTGGACCAGCGATGCACCAAGCTTTCCTGGTAGCACCAGTAGGCTCCTCCCTGGTACTGGGACAAAGCAGCACTGTGCGCTCAGCAGGGTTTCAGGGCCAGCAGAAATGCCCCCTCAGGCATCACGCCTTGAGCAGAGGTCACTTCTGAGGTGGGTGAAGGTGAAGATGCATCCCTGGCCATCATCTCGTCTCTGAGCATCGGCTGAACTGTGGCTGCTGGCTGTGGGCATGCTCTTCACCCCACTTAGCTGTGATGTGAACACCTTTGGGGATGCTTGAGATGGGGACACTACTTTGCAGTTGGGGCAGGCTGGGGAGGGTGCATGGAGCTGTCCCAGCTCAGCTAACAAACAGCTCATTAAACCCTTGCGACATGCAAACCCTCAGTTGTGTCCATACCCTCAGGAATGATTTCCAGACAAGCCAAGCTCAGCAAAGTTCTCCCTGCTCCCAGCAGATGCCAAAGGGTCTCAGTCTGGACCTCAAGATGTTGGACCCCATGGAATCCATTCCTTGCAACACCAGGAAATTCATCATTTGCTCCCTGAATCCAGTCATAGAGACCATGCAGAGGCCTTTAATGCCAAAAGCACAACATGGCAAGCCCAGCAGTGCCTAACGTTTGTATTTCTTATTCCTTCCCTAAGACCTATGAACAGAATGAATGGATAATCCACTTGGCTGGGAAGCTGCTGGCCCAGGAAGAGGAAGCCTTGTCCTTGATGGCGACGAACCCATTCGCGGGCAGAGCACCTCCGAGGTAAGCTTTGAGTTTTGAGCTGGAAGTACCTGAGCTCCATGTTGTTTCCATCTTGGACATGCACATGTGGTTTCTCTTGATGGATTGGGTTTTGTATTTGATGTCACCTGGCTGAGTATTGTGTCTGGTTTGGGGCACCTCAATACGAGAGAAAGCGAGGTGCTGGAACAAGTGCAGAGGAGGGCAGTGAAGCTGGTGAAGGGCCTGGAGAATAAACCTCATGAAGAGCAATTGAAGGAGCTGGGACTGTTTAGTTTGAGGAAGAGGAGGCTGAGGGGAGACCTCATCACTCTCTACAACTTACTTGAAAGGACATTGTAGAGAGGTTGGTGCTGGTCTCTTCTCACAGGTAATTAGTGATAGAACAAGAGGGAATGGCTTCAAGCTGCAACAGGGTAGGTTTGGACTGGACATCAGGAAAAAATTCTTCACAGAAAGAGTGGTCAGACACTGGATAGGCTGCCCAGGGAGGTGGTTGAGTCGCTACCCCTGAATATGTTTAAGTGTCGTTTAGATGTGGTGTAGGGGAGAACTTTGTAGAGGGGGTTGAGTCACCATCCCTGAATGTGTGTAAAAGTTGTTTAGATGTGGTTTTGGGGGATATGGTGCTGGGGACAACTTTGTAGAGTGGGGTTGATGGTTGGACTGGATGGGTGATCCCAAGGGTCTTTTCCGACCTGAATGATTCTATGATTCTATGGTTTAACATGAGAACACGATGAAGAGCTGGTGTTCTCAACATAATTAGGTCCTCTGTTATGAAGAGCATATTTGAGCTGATCATCCTTGTCCTCTAGGACAATGGATACCTTCCTGATGGGGACACAAGGACCCTTTGGTTGAGCCCATTCTCAGGCAGGTCTATGAAGGGCTCCGTGTTGCTTCTCTTGGATAGAAACTGTGACTGCTGAAGTGGTTTCCGGCCCAACATCTTTAGATGTTTTGCCATGATCACTTTGTGAGTTCAGATCAAAACCACCATTTCTACTGGCCTGCTGAGGTATTTCAAAGACAAAACAGTCCTGCAAAAACGATTGTTTTTGTGAACGCGTCTTGGAAGTGTTTGCATTTTCAATGAAGAGACAAAGCAAACATCAACAAGTGAAAGGCACAGATGAAAACCCCAAGGTTTTCTACAAAAGGATACTTTTTCACAAAAGTTTCTGTTTTGTTGATGAAGTTATTTTTAGCTGAGAAAACATTTTAAGGGAATTTTGGATCTACTCAAGTAATTTTATGCTCTTGCTAATATTTTCCATTTGAGGCTCTCAAGATACACTGCAAACAAGGATGAAGGTTCATGGCACCATGTGAAATGAACTTCCCCTTGAACCCTGGTGATGTTTTTCAGCTTTAGCACAGCGCATCTCTCAGATCTTCTGAGGGGAGACTCCTTTTCCAGCTGGGACCTTAACAACTTCCACCTTTTACCAGAGCCCTTCCTCTGAGGTTGTTTACACACCCTGAGATGGTATAAATGTATAAACCCACAATGGTTGGTGCTCTGAGCTGACCGTGTGTCTGTATGTAGCATGGAAATCAACAGAGCAGAAGCACAGCTTGGAATTCAGCTGCAAAGTGAGTTTCCCCACCATCATATTTGAGTATTTCTAATAACTGTGTTTCTGGGGTTCCCCAGGCATCCAGCCCAGCTCTAGTGCACAGGAATCTTATCAGAGCATCGGTACAGGCTGATGGGGACATACTCCCTCCAAGTACAGCAGCCAAGACTGCTGTAAGAACAGTAATTTGGGGAATTTTGCGCGTATTCTCACTTGAGAACTGGTTTTCCCCTCGGTGCAGCATGGCAGAGTGAGCCACTGGGCACTCCTAGCACCCAGGGCAGGATCCTGCCCGTGGCCCAGAGGCTCACAGCCACACCGGAGTTCCCATGAAGAGTGGTTTATAGCTCGGGGCACTTTACAGGCTGGTGTCACCGTTTGTTGGGTCACACAAGCAGCAGATCTGTTACACACAAATAATGACACCTTGGCTCCGGTCCAGGAGGGCTCTGGGGAACCTCAATTAATTATTGCTACAAAAGGCATGTTGGGCTAGATGGGCACAGACCTTGCAACAGACAGATACAGCTTTAATAACGTTTTTGGAAGGGTTTTAGCTCTGATTAGCTGCACTGGGCTTGGCTTTCCATGCGAGGAGCGGCGCATGGATGCTGCATGATCAACTGGTCTGGCTCGGTGGCGTTGAGAGGAGCACCTCATCACATGCAAAGCCTCCTTGCTACAGGTTGTATTCCTATTTTGGCCATGTTTTCTCTTTGCTATTATGGAGCTTTGTTTGACTGTGTGTGCATTTATTGGCCAGCATAGGGTCTGCATCTTGTGACAGCGAGATGGACCCCCCCCACTACCTCCTGTTATCTCCTTTTAGGGGGCTGTTCAGCCCCCATGGAGGTTTCTGGTGACAGTTCTGGTGGTTTCTGGTGATGGATTGGGTTTTATATTTGTATTTTGTATTTGTATTTTGTTTGTATTTGCTGCTTGGTCCCCATAGAGGAGGCACCTTTTTGATGATCCGGGAAGGGGCACAGTGCAGCCCCAATGCCTGCGCAACCGCTCCTGTAGCGGGCAAAAGTGGTAGGTGCCTCATTAGGGTGCTAACAAACACCAGAGCTCACAGTGGCCAGAAAGTCAGAGAAATAGCTCACCCACCAGGATCCAGCAGGAGCTAGGTCCTTCAGGAGCTCATTGGGGAGATGGTGTCGAGGCATCATTTGCAAGGCTGAGCTGGAAGAGCAACAGGGGAACCTGCATTGCCTTAACTCCATCTTGGGTGGGTTTATCAACTGAGTCTCTTCAAACTTTGCTCGTGTCCCCAAGGCTCAGGGCTGTAAATTCACCAAGCAGCAGTCATTGTGGGGCGTTCCTTTGCATTGCCTTTTCTTATTAAAAAAAAAAAAAAAACGAGAAGAAAGAAATTCCACCCTGAGTGCTGGCTGACCCTGAAGGGTTTTAGCAGAACCTGGGACCTTTAGACACCAAGTCACCAGTTTGAATTAGGTGTCCCCTGGTGCCAGCAGCCAGAAGCCATGACCATCTGGTGGCTGCTGGCAATAAACGGCTCTTGTGATTCATGGAACGACAGAAGCATTTGATAATCCCAGAGCTGTTTATTACCACGTGTCCCCCAGCGCCATAAACATTGCTCCTGGTACTCACCGCGACTGAGGCTGAAAACAAGACATCAGAACGGAGCAAAAATCAAGAAAACATGTATCATGTCTTGCCTCCCAATATTTGCTATGGCCAGGCTGTGTCTCTTCTAGTTTCAGTGGTGTTAAAAGAATTAGAATAAAGTAGTTGAACACAGAAACTCATTTTAAAATGAAAATAGTGAAGGGAGATGTGGCTGGGATAACACCGCATTGCTCCAGGTGGTGAATAGGTTTATTTATTGTATTCTGTAACAGGTGAGGAAGTGAAACATTCAGGATTTTGAAGCAAAACCAAAAGCAAACCTTTATCTTTCTTAGTTTTTACAGGATAACGATTGCAGAGCGTGCAGAGGAGTAGAGGCAGATCCAATAAGTAATTCCACAGCAGCATGGATGCTGTGTTGAGCACACGGCGCTATAGATCTTGTTGAACAGGGTCTTGATTCATGCGTTACCTTGGTTTAACCAAAGCACAGACTCTGTTTTCACTCTTTAGCAGCTAGTTTATAGTAGGAAAAGATCAGGATCCAGCGCTGGTTTTATGTGTCAGCTGCCTTTGCTCTGGCATTAGCTTTGCTTTAAAAGTTTTTCATGGGTCTAGTGTATTTTTGGGTGGCGTAAAATAAAAATAACAATTTTAAAATGCTCGTTTTGGCTCAGACCAAAATCCAACACCCCCTTTCACACAGGATCCCAGGTTGTGGGTCACGTTTCGGATTTTAGTGAGCCAAGTCCAAACCCCTGGGACACTGGCACCATCCGGATTTTCATCCAGGTGTGAAGGCAAGGGCTGGGGACCAGGGTGGGTGCTCGCGCTGGGGCAGCGGGACTGGGGTCACATCCTGCCCTGGGCTCTCACCTCAGCCACCCATTCCTGTTGCTCTTCACATTTCTCTGGCTATTGCTTTTTGGCTGTTAGTGCTTTGCTCACATAAGGAAACAGAAGTGATCATTTGCCTTTTGTTTATTGACTCAGTTTCTGTGCCCCATCCCAGGTTTACGCTTGCCCTTGCAGCCAGCGTAGGCACAGCGGCTCCAGCAGCTGCTTTTCACTCAGCATTACTTCTGCTCAGGTGGGCTCACCAGCTCAGACTTTTGGTTCTTTTTCCTTTCAAATTTCAAAACCATTATTTCTTTGTTTAATTTTATACATCCCCTTGTTGCACATCAAAGTTCCCAGCAGGGCTGAGGAGCCCCCTGCACCCACAGCACATCCCTGGGCACCTTCCCATGGTAGAACCATGGCAAGAACATGGGGGATCAACCTGTGCCCTCCAATCTGGGTGCAAAAAGTGTAAGAACAGGCAGTTAGCAGAATACCTACTTCTTAAATCTAGATACCTTATTAACTGAGTGTTGGACATGGGCATCCTCGGTGCTGGCAGCTGCTTGGTGATCGCCTTCTTGTTATAATTTCGTTTTAGTTGTGAACAAAAACCTTACATTTAAGCCTCAGTGGTAACACCTGGAAACAAAAAGGTAATTCAGGGTGGCTGTAGCTGTGACAGTTTCCCAGAGGCATCCCTGCACCCTCAGCCATGAGCCAGAGCCTGCCTGCCAGCCTTGGAGACACCTTCGCTCCCACCTTCCAGCTCAGGGTTGTGCCCAGCGTGGGTCAGCTCCCTTCAGTAGCTGGGTGGAAAAAAAGCTAATTTTGCTACCATATTCCATCTCCCCCTCCCCCCCCCATCCACTCTGAAGGGAATTTTGAGACTTAATTATTTTCATTCCCTGCTAGACTAAATAATTAGGGGAAGGGACTGTTTTCCTTAAGAACATTACGCTCCATACTCCACGGAGTTTATTCTGTTAATGGAAACTCTACACCTTAAATAGCCAAGGGACTTTCAAAATGAGTTAATGCCTTCGAAATGAAATTTCTGAGACCAAAGTTTGTAGGTTTCTTTACAACGCTAGAAATTATAGTATTTTTTCAAGTGTGATAAACTTAAAATGAGAAACAGGTGACTGATTAAAAATGAGGGTATTGTTGAGCACCCAGCCTAGCTGAGTGTGAAGCTTTACTTCAAGCACAGTGATGTTTGTGGAATGTGGATTTACAAAATATTATTGTGCAGCGGATAGTTCATAAAACACCAGCCATCATAAATCTGAACGGTAGGGCTTTGGCTGAGAAATTAATAAGTGTTTAACACACCGTCATGGAAACAGACTGCAACAATGAAAGAAAACAAAAATCAGATTTTGCCTACAGAAGGAGGGGAAAAAAATTCAGGTTTATTTTTGACTGAAGTGTTCGGTGTCTCTGATATTAAATCATGTTCACTTCAGGACGTTTATTCCAATTATAGTAGCACTTTGTTGAAAAAGCCCCAACATGCAGCTGAAGACTTGGATTTGTAGTGGGGGGTGTTATTTATGGAGGCAGCGCTTCCCATTTGATGCTACCTGGCTGCAGAAAGGCAAGAAGAGTATACCGTTTGGCATTCTTTTCTTTTTTAATTTGATTGCCCATTTATTTCCCAGTTGTGTCACATCTACTGGGCTCTGTACCTTCTGCACAGAGAAGTAATGTATGTCTTACGGATTTCTCACTGAAAAATGCCTTTGCCAGCAAGGAAGCTGTCCTGGGAAGTGACAGGATCCTCAGAGGTGAAAAAGCATAACCACATTCTTTTGGCTTTCTCACTGGGTTTTGCCACAGTGAGATGTTTTATTTTTATTTCCCTGTGCTTTAATCTAATAATTTAAAAGAAAATCTTTAATTTATAATCAGCATTGTGAGGTCTGATATTACCGGGATGAAACGATTTCCACTGTCCTGAATGAACGTGTATGGGATTTTCTTTTGGCAAAAACAACCTCAGCCTTTTTGCATTGTCAGGGAGGGCAGAGCGCATCTCAAAGTGGCAGAATTTCCTCCAGGGTGGGAAATCTGGTTTCCAGCCACCTCTTGTAGCAGTGAGAGATGAAGCCATGGGGCAGCTTCACCTGTGTGCTTGCTGTGTGCCCCATGGCCGTGGGAGGCATCTCACTTGGCAAGGGCAGCTCCTGCCATGGAGATCCATCAGGAGCATCTTCTCCTTCCCTTTCACACCTGCGAAACCCTGAACACACTGGGTGTGTCCACGCCAAAAGTAATCCTGGTCTGTGCTGTGAACCCCAGTGAGAGCCAGGTTTGCTTCCCCCAAGGTTTGCAGCGCTCTCAGTAGAGATCCAGCCTCTGAGCCTCCCTTCCTAAGCTGTCCATGGGGGAATAAACCCGGTTTCCCATCTCAAAAGACGGTTTTGAGGATGCTCCGGCTCTGCAAGGCCAGACCTTGCAGGAGCCTTGGAGAAAGAGAAGTCAGCAGCGTTGAAAAACAACCCATAAAACTGCCCTTATTCTGCAAACCTGGGCCAAGATGAATTTATGATCCCTCCTGCTAACGGGGCTAGAACAAGCAAGAAAGCCGATGATGGAGGCTCTGTTACTGTAATGAATTTGTACTTTCCACTGCCACTCGCCCCCTGATTTACAATGGAGTGGAGAACTTTAAGATAAAAAAAAAACACCCCACCACCAAAAAAAAAAACCCAGATCGAAAAGACGCCCCGTGTTTTGGTTTCTTTCTTCCCTCTCCCACCCCGCCTTGCCCTGTCAGGCCATTAATTCTAACAGAAACCACCGGCTCTGGTTTTTTCCCTCGAACCCCTCAGCTGTTGCAGGGAGACAGCTGCACCCTCTGGAACTAATTACAGCTGTCTGGGAGATTTAGCCCTCCATCCCAACAACTCCAATATTGCTGCTAATTTTTAACACGTACAGTTGGAAGATGTCATAATGGGCTGATATATGATTGAATCTTAAAAGTGCTACAGCGCAGCTGCTACCGGGCATCTGGTGGGATGAATATATTGATTTAAAAAAATAATGCTTATTATTTTTAGCCTTTCTGCCCTCCCCAAGGCTGTAGCTTTGTCCGACCCGGGTGGTGATGGAGAGTGGGTGCTTGCCCAGAAGGGTGATGGCAGGTGGGTCCTGGAGTCCCGTGCAGGGTGGTGGGTCCTTCTGGGCATCTCAGTGGTCCTCCCTCTTCCATCCATCCACACTGGGATCAGCAGCTCCTGGGCACTGCCACTGAGCTCAGGAGAAGCTGCCAAAGAGTCACTTCTGTCTGCTGGCCTCCATCCCGATTGTTGTTATAACAGAAGGTTTTGCATGTCCTGGAGGAGAAATATCTGACTTGCTTTATCTGACCATACCTTGTTTCTTGCCTCTCAAGTGATTTTTTTGCCCTCACATGTCTCCGAAGGGACCTAACCTGGGCTCAGCTGGTTCAGCCTGATACTTCTCCCAACCTGATTTCCCCACCCAGCTGCGGTACCTGATGCCCGGTGCTTCCCAGGGAGCCAGGAGAAGCTGCCAGCTTGTGTTCACTCAGCAAATCCTGGGAAACCACATGCAGCTGGGATTCTTCTTCCTGACCTTTCTGTCTGTCCCCTCTGAAACATGGGTCTTGCTCATCCTTCTCCAAGCCTGAGTGACCACCTGTGGCATTAGACTGCTTTTAGTGAAGATGAAGTCAGATAGCTGCTCCACGACCTCCTTGAAGATGTTGCCGTTTCTCCAGAGCAGCAAGCAAGGTTCACGCATGCTGGGCATCTCTCCATCAAACTGCTGGGCAGTTTCCTGCATCAGAGAGGGCTCAGAGACCTGTGGATCCCTTCCACCAGCCAGAAGGTCTTCACCTAAGCCCCAGAGTTGCAAAAATCACAAGCAATTGCTGATAAGGCGATCCATAGCTCATAGCAGTTGCCTAATCTGCAGGCAACCACACATGTGTGTGTCTTGCCTGAGTTACAAGCTGTCCAGGGCTCCAAGCAACGCTTGTAAACTCTGTGAGCCCTGAAATGATGGACTCTGGGGGGTTAATGCTTCAGCCCTGTTAGTGCAGGAGCACGTTCGCTCCCCAAATCCCCGGAGGAAGGAGCAGGTCCAGTGAGGCAGTGCCGGAGGAGTTTCCAAATCCTGTAACTTCATGACTGAGGCACCCAGGTAGATTATAAATAGTGGAGTAGCTTGTAAAGTCTATGAGGCCTGAAATGAGGAGCTCCAGTGAGTTTAATAACTCTGCAGCTTTTACATCTATGAGCCTGTCAAGGAAAGATTCCCACGGGTTCCAGGCTTTCTAGGTTTCTCCCACAGTCCCTCATACCAGGAAAGATGGAAAAGACTGATAGTGTGGGGTCTGGATGCTGCCAGCATGTTTTGATGCTCAGAGATATTCTAATGCTCGGAGGTATTCCCACTGTAGTTTCTCCATCTTGCAGCACGTGTTGGCTGCTGCAGCCAGGTAAAGGCTTTTTGGTACCTTCAAGTGACCAAAATGAAAACCTTCAAGTCGTGCATCCCAGAGAAGTACTGGTTGGTACAGGACAGTGAAGAGCCATGGGCTGTGATGTGGGCTTTATAGTTCATCACTGGGGGAGTGCTTCAGCCACTGGAAGAGCTCAGCTCTGTGGACTTTACAAACTGGATTTTGTAATCCAGACACGGACCGATCATCTCAACACTCCAGCTCACAGCTCAGGTGAAGCAGGCTGGGGGAAGCAGAGTGACCGTGGCTGGGACAAAAAAGTGGCTGAATTTAGAGGTTGGGGGTCTTGGGGGACTCTTCAGATTAATTTGGGCTCTGAAGAGAAGAGCCTGAAACACAGTCAGATAGAAACGCAAACTTTATGCCACAAAAATGCATCTTCAATTGCATGTGGTCGCTTTAATGCTCACACGGTTCTAGTTTTACATGCCGATCCCTTTGATAGCAAACATTTTAATAGACAGAGAACATATGGGAAAAATCATACCAAATCAGATGATAGATATTATTTAATCTGGGCCGGCAAGCACATTCGAAAGGGACCAGGAAATTTTCATTCCAGAGGGGTTAGAGGACAGTCCTTGAGGCTAGGGAGAAGGCGCTTCTGTGTCTCAGCAGAGAGCTGGCATCTCCTGAGGTCTCCTAGGTCTGTCCTGGGATAAATAACTGCTCTCTGCACTGTGTGCCTGTTTAGAAAATAGGAACTTTGCCAAAGGGGGTTTGCAGATCCTTCCTTCAGCATGGGGCACCCTGTTAGACTCGTGTTTTGGGTGTATGTGGAGATGGGGCCACGAGGTTTTTTGGGGGAAAAAAGCAAAAGTCCTGAAGCAGCAGACAGGGGGAAACTTCGAGCTGGAGAGGGACTGACATAAAATCAGCCACAGAAGCTTTTTTTGGGAGGTGGATATGTTTTTTGAATTCAAGATAGCAATCAAGCAGCACAGCTTGGAAATCTCTATCCATCCCGGACAGGAGCCTGCAGGCTACCTGGACCCGCGGGAGCGTTGCTGTTCAATAATGCTCTAATTATTAACAGGAAATTTTGTGCTCCTGCGAAGTAAACACTGTGGGAGTAACACTTCAGCCCCCGTATGACTTTTACCAGCCTCAGAAAAGGACGGGGGGGGAGAGAGGGTGAAGAAATGGCCCTGACTGTAATGAAGTCAGCAGCTGCAGGGCAGCGTTTATGGTGATGAGATGCAGGTTTGTGCGGCCCGAGCCCCAACAGAGCTTTGGCATCGCCCCCTCCTCTGCCCGTTTATCTATTTGAGGGCTGGTATCCTGCCTCCCTACAGTCCCTCACCAAAAAGTTGGGGTGCTGGGGTGGCCCAGGATGCTCTGCCATGGAGCAGTATGGCATTGGGGGACACCTCCATTCCCACGCTTCTCTTGGCATCCAGCTCCTACCAGCAGTTTAAATTAGAGCTGTCCCAGAGTAGCTTTAGTCTGGGCTTCCTTGGATCCCACCTTCATCCTCAGTGGAGGGGAAAACATGGAGATATTTGTCTTATTTTCATTCCGGCCAGGAGACAATCAGAGAAGTCAGCAACGAGCAGTGGGCATGATGAACAGCTCTGCATTTATGTGTTTTGTTAGGAGAATCCTTTCTGTATTGCTCACTGGGGTACCCAGGGAGATTTAAATTGAGATGTTGAGATGCGATTGCAGCAGACCTTTTAACTGGGTGTGGTTTTACCCGTCATCTGCCACCTCCCTGGCTTCCCATCAGAGTGCTGGTGTTACAAAGTTGAGCGTTAATGGCAAGTACACAGGAGTCGTCCTTAATTATTTTAGCAGTAGGAAGGAACTTTACGGCTGCCCGAGGTGCAGCCCCGGGAGCGAGCAGCTGCGGGAGCGCGGTGCCCTGCTCAGTAGCAGGGTTTGTATTTTAGTAGCGAAGCAAAGCAGGTTTAAATGAGCATTGACATGACTTTGACATTTTTATATTGTGGGTTATTTTATGAACTTATCCAGCAAATGCGGCGATGCACTCTGCAAACAGGGACCACAACGCTGGAGGACCGGGGTGTTATTCCTTCTCTTGTCAGCATGCCCTACATCAAGCGGGACCAAACCTCCCGAACCCAGCGGCATGGTTAGCCTCCGAATGTGTTTCGCGACACTGATGAATGCTTCTTTCTGCACTGTTTTAAAATCTCCTTTTCTGTCAACTCCCAGGGCGGCCAGAAAACAGATGCGCTCGTAGCCCCGCTAATAAGCTGCGGAGCAGAAGGAGCAGCCGCTGGCTGGGGCATAGGGATGCTGGGGGAGCTGGGGCAGCAGCTGGGCTCTGTAACTAAGAGTGTCCTGGGCAGAAATACTCCATAGTTTCTCACAGAAAAGAAAAAAAATAATAATTTTCCTGCTTTTATTATTATTCTTTCAAAGTTGGTTGTAGAGGGGCCTGAGGGCTGCAGTGGGGAGCAGACTGGGCAGGGGTGTTTAAGCTCCTCTTGTGCATCATTCCAAAATTGCATCAAAGGAGCCCAGGAGCTCCCCAGTGCCTCGCTCCAGCAGGAACTGCTGCATCACTGCCTCTGGCTGTGGGAATCCCAGGGATGGATGGAGCAGCAGGATGCAGGAGCCAGCCAGGCTAGGCGCCCTTATGCTGATTTCTCCATCCATCTATGGAAAGGCTCAAAAACTGCACTCCCAGGGGACCATAAATAGGGTCTGATGCCTTTTCACCTCCACCCAGCAGCAGTGCCAGCCCCTCCTGAGCAGGATGTGCTTTGTTTCTCTGCAGGTGGATTCGAGGGGAACATTTCAAGTACAAATTCAGCCAACCGGGTGGGAAGCACGCCAGCGAGGGGAAGTGGTGGATTCGGAAGAGGATCGGCCCTTACTTCCCCCCTGTCAACCTCCAGGGTCTGAAGAAGTTCTATGAAGACAGGAACTGGCCATACCCTGTGGAAGACTGATGGAAGAGAATGAGGAATGTCAAGAGGGACCAGCCGGGACAGAGGGAGAGCAGTCAGCTCCCTTACAAACTACATGTATTTGTATTTTTTTGGTCCATATTCTTGTATACACGTATTTCACAGAAGGTTCTCTGCCAACCTGTTCACCTGCTATTGTGGTCTGTTTTTTTCTCATCTTTCTGTTTCTTTCTGTTCAGCCTTCTCACTGTGGCCTTGCCTAATGACGGATTTCTTTTGCCAGACTACTTCCTTCAGAAATTGTCAGCTCTAGAGTTTGGGCAAAAGGTGAACAAAGTCTTTGGTTAGTTTTTGGGAGGTGTTGATGTTAACTTTCCCTGACCCTTTGCATTGTGTAATGGCTGTAAAGGTGCAAGGTGAGATTTTTGGGGTGGTCCGTTGCCTCGTCCAGGGCTCACAGGTTCACTGGAGCCCAGCATCACACAGAGCAGCTGGGTCCTGCTCTGTAGCTGCCTCATGCAGAGGTGATGCTGGTGCAGCACGGGGCACCGCTCCTCCATCCCATCCCATCCCATCCCATCCCATCCCATCCCATCCCATCCCATCCCATCCCATCCCCATGTGCACTGCCAACACTGAGCCATCAAAGCTGCTTTATTCCCAACATAGCTGTCCCCACACTGCCCTCGCTGTCACCCTGGGAAGGGCCTGGTCACCACCTTCTCACCGCAGGTTAATGATGGGGCTGAGCTACATGTCCTGCCTGCCGGGCATGGTGTGGCTGTCTCACACAGCAAACTGGGGATGGGCAGTGCCCCGGGGTGGGAAAACACCCTGGGACCTCACCCTGAATTTCCCCTGTCCACTTTCAAGCCTTCTCTTCTCTTGGTCTGTGTTTAAAATCACTCCAAATTGTCCCATCGCATGGTGAGCCCAAAATCACAGGTATGGGAGGGGAGTGAGAGCAAGAACATGGACAGTGCCTGAAACAGCCAGCAACTGGCAGGGGTAGTTTATAATAATCAATTGCTTGTTAGCACGTTCTGCTGCACACGTTTCTTCTTGCAGGGGCAAAAAAAAAAAAAAAAAAAAAAAAAAAAAAAGATCAAAGCAAGCTGTGTAATGCATAAACCCCTGTTGTATCAGGGCTTGCCTGCAGAAAGCCGCAGGTTTACTAAGAAACCCAAAATAGCTCCTTGCTGGAGCTGCCGTGTGGGCTTGGTGACTCAGCCCCGAGGACAAGCACAGCCCTGTGCGGCCACCCCGTCCCACGTCCCATCACTGCCGATGCTCCTGGGTCGCCTGGGCGGCAGCAGCCAGGTTGGAAAAGCGTCCGGAGTCAACAAGTCTGCCGCCAGCCCCACCACCTTTAAACAGGTCTTGTTTTAATGGGCCCTGTTCCGGCAGCGCAGACGCACGGGGCTGCGCCTTCCTGTTTGCTTAACCTGGGATTTTTATAACTGGTGCTTTTTGTCAGCAGCACCGAGGTTGAAATCTGCCTGTTTGGGGAGCTGGTGGAGTTTGGTGGTGGAGGTGTCTGACCAGTTGGTGTTTGGGAAGAGCTGAGTATCCCAGGGGGCATGGTCCAGCACCGCCGACTGCACGGCCACGCACCCAGGCAGGGAGAAGCACAGGAAGGGGCTCACCAGGCTTTTCCCCCTGTGAGGAATTGTGGCTGGAAAGCTTACAATAAGGCTTTCACCCTTCCAGAGCAAATTCAGCCCCAGCCGCATGCAAGGGGAGAAGCTTTGCTGTGTGCCAGGCTCAGTGC
The DNA here is from genome assembly GCA_013400375.1 of Thinocorus orbignyianus. Taxonomy (NCBI): domain Eukaryota; kingdom Metazoa; phylum Chordata; class Aves; order Ciconiiformes; family Thinocoridae; genus Thinocorus; species Thinocorus orbignyianus. Next base: position 1,732 of record VXBW01002433.1, on the reverse strand, counting down.
TTGGGGCAGAGCCATACTCCCTGGGGGCCACCAGCCTGGTGGGGACCTGTGGGCACTGCGGGAGGCAGAGGCGGTGGCCACCACATCTCTGCCCCTGTCCCTTGGGGATCATCCAGCTGAGTCTGTCCCGTCCTGTGTGAGATGTGCCAAAAGCAGCCGAATGTGGTTTTGAAAGGAAACCCAGTCCACAGTGGGAAAAGCAAACCAGCAGGTAACGCTGGCACCAGTGCGGGCTGTGGGTGTGGGCACAGAAAAACCATTCCCCACCTTTCTTCCCCCTTTCTGACTGCGTGTACCGAATGGGCAACACTGGGAGTTTATTTCTGGAAAGGGATTAAAGCGAACAACTCTTGCATAATCAGAGGGAGTTTCACTGATTTTTTAGTTTTTCTTGGAGTGTTAAAAAAGGAAAACGGTGGCATCCCAGCGGGGCAGCCCAGCTCCGGGTGCAGTCTCCCAGTGCCTGCCCTGATGTGGCTCGCTGGGGACATGCCAGCTTCCACTGGGACGAGGTGACAGGCATTAAATAAGGTGAGTCCTGGATGTCACAGCACTTATTTGTGTTCAAGCGAGTGCCTGGTGGTGTCATGTCTGGGGGTTTGATCACTGTCCCAGGCTCCAAGGTCCTGGGAGACCAGTGGTGCAGGCTGTGTGGGGTGCCAGGAGGTGCCCAGCTTTGCTGGGGACGAGCCAACGGGCAGGGAGCGATGGCTGGCAGTTGGCACCCTGGAAAGGCGCGGTGGCAGTGAAGGTGCAGAGCCCATTGCTTGGAGCTGCTGTGCTTCTGCAAGATGTTAACTCTCTTGGCCAGGGACTGGGAAAGTCCTATACATTACCCGGTCTTTTTCAAACCAAGACAAATAGTTTAACTGTGGGGCTTGGAGAGATGTATAGGGCTCTCCAAATTGTAAATAACATTTATGACTCAATTGTGTTTTCCTAAATGTTTGCCATAGTTGGAAACCAACGCTCTTCTGCGAACAATGGAAGAACATTTTGTTCCGATTACCCTGCAGAGGGATGAGGGCAAACGCTGTGATCCCGCATCTCACTCCCATTATCGTCCTTCCTGACTTGGCCAACCTGCCAGAGGGGCCGGGGACCATGGAGACCAGGTTGTGTCCCCTGAGATCAGTGTAGTTCATGGGTGGGGGTTCATGTCTCCATGGGCATGGGAGATAACGGCATGGGTTCACACCAAGCTTTACCATCAATGTGAGCTCGGGCACTGCCTGCACGTACCTCTTTGCCAGATGTTATCGGAAGCATTTCATCTATTTTTTTCAGTTTCTTCTCCCACGGCTGAAATTGAGCCCTGGTGAACGAGGGAATGGAACCACAGAGCAAAGCTGGACCCAGTTACGTGACCCTGTCCCACCTTGGGCAGCCCCTGGCAGCTGGGGACTTCGGCAGGATTTTTTTGGGAGGTAAGTTGGCCAAGAGCAGCACATGCATCTGTGTGGTCTCTGACTTGATGGGCTTCTGGAACTCCTACAAGAAGGCACTTTTCACCTTCCCAGCACCCAGGAGAGCCCATGCCCTGGTGTCCTCTGCCACCAGCACTGTCCCTGCCCCCTGGGGAGCTCCCGGGCAGGGGCTTGCTGCAACAAAAGCCATTTAGGATCCCACCTCAATGGCTGCACCCATCCCTGTGCTGGGGGTCCCTGTCTTGGGATTCTCCAGGCAAAGCGGGGGGATTTTAAGTCACTGTTAAAAGCCACTCTGCGTCCCC